>VXCM01002749.1:71951-220781 GCA_014773175.1 Lucifuga dentata
TTTTTTTTTTTTTTTTTTTTTTTTGTTTTGATGAATAAAACTCAAAAGATTAAAACCAGTAAGTCGGTGAATTTGGCTCTTTTTGTTGAATAGTAGTAGGGAGCTACAATAGCTTCAAATAGCATTAAAGGGATCCAGTTTTACACGAGAATTATTTACTAATAAATCTATGTCGTAAGCAGTTTTGACAGTGCAGCCTCATAATATTGAATGGAGCAGCTGTGACTGATGAAAAACATTGTGATGCATCTTGCCAATGCAAATTAGCCGGCATTATCCTCGTTAAAATGTTACGTAACTGTGTTGTGGATTAGCCCTATGCTACATATGTTTTAGCCCAGCATCTTTTTTGAGTCTAACACCTTTTGTTAACCTTATATAACTGTGGGCGTTGACTGAACACATATTTTTATTCATAACAGAGGCTTGAAGGAGCAGTTGCAGGTTTAGACTCATTCATCAGAGACATTGATAGCTGGGAGCTGATTTATACTGGTGCTGCCAGTCTCTTGGGCACTGGGAGACGCTTGAAGCTGGAGGTTCAATGTCTGGAAGTTTGAGCTGAAGCCTGCAGCCCTGCTTCAAATATTGATAGACGCAACAGTGTTTTGAGGTGTTGTATGATTTGTTTGGGCAGGCCTGAACACAGCATAGAGAACCTTTTGAGGGAATGGTCTCAGTATGGTTACAGTCACATACTAGTGCTGCATTCCAGACAACTTGGAGCTCAAAATTGTCTGACCTCTTAATTGAAAAAATGTGTTGGAATAACACTTGGAAACTCGGACCGAATCCATCTACCCTGAGTTTAACGAGGATGACATCACTCAACATGCCAACGCCCTGGAAGTGAACTTTGTGAATGTAAATAATCAGCTAACAGCCGAAAAAAGATTTTTTCTTGCATAACAATGAAATAAAAAGGTCAAAATATGTCGCCAAGTCAGCTATCTATTGTGTATAAATAACTGTTTGCCATTGATAAATAAGCGTGAATAACTTCTCAGCACAAATGTTTAATACACACATTCAATGAGCAGAAAAATACACAACTAATATTGTAATACAATCAACATAAACAGTCCAGTAACTTAACTTTAGCGATTATTTAGCGTTTATTTATTACTGACTTTATTTATTTATAGTATTTATTAGCATTTATCCATGTTTTTATTCACATTTGGCATTATGGGTGTTGGAACGCTTGGAGGTCAGAAGTCGGAATTTTCAACTGGGAAATTCCAGCTTCCCACTTTGACTGGAACTGCAGCATGAGTGTGTTCGTCCAACAGTGATGACATCATTGGGAAAAGACAGAAGATAACTCTGCCTGATTGTTGTGAGATCTCTGGACACACATCTCACTTGTGTTACCTGTGCAGATAATGGCACGTGGCAGAGAAGGCTTTTGACATTTTCACGACTTCGACACAATCTCAACTGCCCCACTTGTTCCTAACATCTGCTAACACGGCTGCAGATGTGCCCTTTAGCGCCTCTGAGCAGCCAAAATCTTAAAACTGCGCCGACCTTTACCAGTCTAGTTTCCAACTAACGGATAAAAAGTTAATCCACTTTTACTCAACGAAAGAAATAAGTGCTGGTCACCATCCTTTGAGGGTTACAGCCCTAGAAAAGTTTGTCCCGTGTTGGTGTAGAAAGTGAATGCACAGGTGATCACAGTGTATTTCTGCTGGTCTCTAAGGCATTAGGAGACCTCTGCAGCTGGGGTCAGTGCCTTGCTTAAATAGACTTCAGCAGTAGCAACTAAAATGGTAGCAAGCATAACATACAGCATTACCATTTTAACCTTTTTTTTCTCCAACCTGTCTGGTGTATTTGAACTAAAGACCCAGTGGCCACATCCCCATCTCAAAAGGCTGGTAACTACAGGACATTGTACTTAATAAGCCCCATGATAATTGAAGCAAACATGTAGCACTAGACTGAAAGAGAGATACTGCAGCAATGCCTATTTCAAGGCAAATGCTAAAAGATGCCGGTAACAGGCATTTGTGAATGAGAGAACATGGTTGTGTGATGATATGTGCCTTTATTGACTCGTTAAGTCTGGTGCTGTGTTTTATGAATCCTTGACCATTGTTTTGTGTTTTCATATTTACATGTTTGAGTCCAGTTGAACCTTGGCAGAACTGATCCGGTCAGGTTTGAACACAGCCATCACACTCTGCTGCAGACCTAAACAAGCACGCTCAGACCCTTTTGAGGAGGTGGTCCGAACTTCTTAGGAACTAACTCATAGCAACCTATAGCAAATAAAATGGATGCTGTGCAAAGTTTGTAACTTATCAAACTTACCTAAGTCATCATCATATTAAGACAGTGAAGGTTAGCATGGCTCAATATACGCTCCATTCTCCTGCTCAGCCCAATTCTTTACATAATGCAGATATGTAGTTTTCGAGGCGTTGTCTTGAAGTGCATTCAAATTGCCGATTATGTAACTATTCCATGTTATATACTGTAGTCACCCCGACGCACAGGAACTTCTTCCTGCTTTGATTTTCTCACTCCAGCCCCAGATTCAGCATTGAATAGAGAGAGCGTTCTCCCATGGCTTTTGTTGATATATTTTGATTTTCTTGAACTTTTTTTTTTTTGAAACCAAACTAAACCAAGAGTAAATGCAACAAAAGAAACAACATATTCACTGACACAGACCAGAAAATAGTTTTTAAAATGATCTTTGTGAATCTCTCTCTACTCTCTCTCTCTCTTGATCTCTCAGTCCTCCCATTTGTCGGGCGGAGGCACAGATGTCCGATGGAGGTCATAAGTTTTCACCAAACTCTGAAACTGCAGTAGAACCTCAGAAAACCTGCGGTGAGTCAGCAACTGTTCCATGTGCACTGTCACACACACACACGCACACACACACACACACACACACACACAAACATACAGTACATGCTTAAAAACAACATGCTCGCTCACTGACTTGTACCGTATTCCTTTGGAGACTGTTAAATAGGTCAGAAGACTAAAGTTGATGGACTCACTTCCTTTTTGATGGTAATCCTATTAATCTAGGAGAAGAGCCCCTTCATGATGCAATGCTTTCATCTTACCTCAGTATTTACAGCTAATCTTTAATCTGTCTCTCTCTCTCTCTCTCTTTCTGTCTCTCCTTTTTTTCTTCTCTGTATTTTCCTTCTTCATTCAATACCCACCTTTATTTTGTCCTCAATCTCCCTGACTTGTTCTGAACTGGTTTTGATCGGTTTTCTGAATTTGTCTCACAATTTAAAACTCTTCTCTTCTCTTCTCTTCTCTTCAGGAGGATTTTCAGAGACCTATGCAGCTCTTTGTGACTACAATGGAATAGGCTGCAAAGAGGAAGTGCAGTGGGTGAGACGATGCACATGCTGTACCTGCCTTTATGTGCTTTATGCCCCATTTACTCCAGGAAATGGAGTTTATTGTGCTTTTATCAGATTTCAACTTTGCTCCTCTCTGCTGAAAAACCTGCATCTCTTTCTCTGTTACTGTATCATATCTGCATCTTAATGGACCATACCGGTAGTTTTGCACGTTTGAGCCCAAAATATACAACCTGCACATGCACGTTACGTTACTGACAACTATTTCCCAAAGCATACTGGAGTGGTTAATGTTAGAATTGGTTTTTTTACCTTCCAGACTGCCATTGCTTTCAGTTCATTCCAGTATGCTTTTAAAATCAACTTGAAATGGGCTTGAGATAAATGATCTATCTTACTAGAACTGTTAAAGTTTTTAGTTGAAGTAACTTTATTTAACTGGTCCAACATAGAGCTGCATGGAAGAAAATGTATGTTTCAACCAGGGAATATAGTCCCAGGAGAAGACGGCTTTAACTGAGAAATTAAAAACGATCATGCCTTCTACATTCGGACATGCATGTTAGGTGTATGGGTTCATCACCTGAACATTTGTTTCTGAGAGATTAGGGGATTTGGAAAATAACAGGGAAGCTAAAATACGCTCTTACATTCTGAAAAATGGTTGTCAGTAGTATTTATTATTGTTAAACATGCAAAATCCCTGGTATGGTCCTTTAAGCTTTCTATTATTGTTGCTGCTTTCGCTGTCATGCTTTTTTTTTTTCATCTTGTCTTCTTTTTTTTCACTCTCTGTCTTTATTCCAGGATGTTGACACCATCTACCACTCTCAGGACAACAGGGAGTTCAACTTACTGGATTTCAGCCATCTTGACAACAGGTGACCCAGTTTGGTGATATTTTATTTACATATTTGCTTGTTATGCAGCTATGCACCACTTAGAACACTATTTACTTCAGCTACATTTACACAGCCTGGTACGATGCTGATGTTTTACCCATGTGGTGCATATCAGATGCTTGTGAATGTTAAACAGTAAAAACAACATAGAGTCAGATAATCTCAGATGCATTTTAAAGGACCATACTGGCGATCATGCATGTTTGAGACCAATATGTGCAACCTGTATACATGTCACATTACTGACAACCAATTTCCAAACCATAAAACTGTATTTTAGTTTTCCTATTATTTTTTTCAAATCCCCTAATCTTTCAAAATCAAATGTTCATGTCATACACCCACCTTAAAATTCAGTGTTTTGCCTTATGCACAATTTAAAGGTTGATTCAGGTCTAAACTAGTATATAAAAACAGGTATGGATCATTTAAAAAAGAACATGTAAAGAATCAAAAAATTTTGGATATAGGCTTAAAAGTCAAAATTGGGCATTACGACCTGTAGCCTAAATGTAACTTCATGCTCAGCTTAGAAAACACAGCATGCATGTATAATTTTGGAGGGCTGTTCTTTGCTATTCTGCATTAAAAAATGTGTTTTCCAACATTATTTCCCACGATGATGTGCCTCATCGGCTGTCACTTCTTGTTTTTTGTGACTAAGAGTTACTGCAGTATTTCTCTAGCAGGACCCTCCCTGGGTAAAATGTGTGTATTAGTATTTCATCCTGTCATCCTCTCTCTCTCTGGCTGATACATCTATCTGTCTGTTCGGTTTTGTTCGAAGATTGGGGAGATAATGAAAGGGAACGATGCGCTTGTCAGAGGCAAAATGCAGGGCGCGGAAACAGCTGTGAGACGCTATATGAATTCTCCTCTTCCTCCTTGTTGGTATCTTTTATAAACCACCCTCCAGTCTTCCTGCCTCCTTTTATATCGAGGACGAGCGTATGCGGCGCTCGAATGCTGCCAAAAGAGATCTGTTGATTCAACCTTGCTTACGCGTGTTTGAGGAACATTTTTGTCTTTAGAAAAATCTCAGTGCTTACTGAATTGTCTTTACGTTTCCGTGTAGCGACAACACTCCAAGGATAATCCCTCGGTCTAAAATGCGTACTCATCATTGAAGCTTGGCTGTGTCTCTGAATCAAAAAGCCATTCATGGAAGCTTGATTGCAGCAGTAACTCATGAATATATTAATATGTTTAAAATCCCAAATCACCCAACAATCATGTTGATTACAACAGTAATTTCTCTGTTGTTCCTTCTGCACTTTTTGTTCATTATATGATTAAAACAGGCTACCTGGTAACAATCTTTCAAAAACACTCTCTTCAACTTATGGCTCTCTCGAGGCCTCAATCTCTTGATTAATCTCTCTAATGTAAAGATGCTGACCCTGCTCTTCCAATGCCACTATAAAATAGGAGTGGATAGAGGAAGTAAAGCCTTGAGGACGGTATGGATGAGGATTCAAATCAAGGATAAGATATGAAAACATGACTAAATCTGACCGAAGGAAAGATCCAAATCTTAAAGCTGATTTTTTTTTTTTTTTTTTTTTTTTTTTTTTTTTTTTTTTTTTTTTTTTTTNCCCCCCCATTCTCGCCTGATTGGGCCCGTCTACCGTTACCGCAAGCGACAGGACGATGTTTCCGCTGACTGCTGTCAGTCCAAACAGCGTCTCCGTTCATTCCTCCTGACTGAAAGCCGACACCCTTTTTTCTCTTTCCCTCCATCATTCTCTTCTTATCCACTTCCTGTATTCTTTTCCCTTTCATTTCCTATATCCTCTAGTTCCATGTCTTTCTCTCCCACCCACACACACACACATTGCACACACCAAACACACAGCCTGTTTCTGTTTCTTCTGTCTGACTTGAAAAAAATGGTCATCACAGGTTGACATAATGTTGCAGGGTGTGTTTGATGCTTTGGGCGTGCATGTGTGAATATATACACGTGTTGTTTCTGTGTGTGAATGAAATGCAGGAGATTTGGAGCCTGCATACACTGAGTTAGTTTTTTTTTTATGAGAAAAAGAAAGTATTATGCCTTCAACTAAAAACTCTGGGATTGCCGTCCTCTGCTGTGCACACACACACACACACACACACTTATCTCAGCTTTTCTCCAGCTTTCTGTTCGCTTGTTTTTCTGTCGTGAAGCAGGCATGCAGTTCCTCAGCTCATGGCAATTCACTGTCACAGACCTGATGTGACAGGTTGCTCTATATAACTGATTTATTAAAGGACAGAACAGCAGTACTTTGACTGACCCACAGCAGTGCAGCGTAGGACTGCCGATGGCGGTCGGCCATCAGACCCTTGATCCACAACAAAATATCTTTAAAGGCCATACTGGTGATTTTTCATGTTGGAGCCCTATAAATACGACTATGATTCTAGTTTTTGTGTTATTTTGCCAGATCTCCTAATCTTTCAAAATCAAATGTTCAGCCTTAAAGGACCATACCACCCCACTTTGCATGTTTGAGCCTAATATATTCAATTTTTATACACGAAATGTTACTGACAATCATTTCCCAAAGCATACTGCTGGAACAGTGAATTTTAAAAAAAAAATTCCTGCCTTCCAGACCGCCATTGGTTTCAGTTCATTCTGGTACGCTATTAAAATCAACTTATTGATACTTGAAACTTTCTTGGGATAGGTAATCCATCATCGTGAACAAGACGTGTATTCAGGTTTTCATTTAGAAGTTACATAATTTTAGCATTTAAGCACAATAAAAAGCGTGGAGTGAATGTATGTCTCCACCGGGGAATATAGTCCCAAAAGAAGACCTGCATTTATCAAAAAATTTAAATGACCATGACTTCATAAGGCTGCATAATTATTAGCAGGTGAAACATGGATTTTTAAGGTGTGTGTATTGTATCACTTGAATATTTGATTTTGAAAGATTAAGAGATTTTCAAAATATCAGGAAAGCTGAAATACAGTTTTATCCTTTGGGTAATGATTGTCAGTAATCTAACATGTATGAAAAATGAATATATTAGGCTCAAACATGCAAAATGGCTGGTATGGTCCTTTAAAATTCAAAATTTCACCTGCTACCACATACATCTGACTGCAGAAGGCACGGTCATTTTTAATTTCACGGTAAAAGACATCTCCTGCTGGGTCTGAATTCTCTGGACCAGTTAAATTAAGTAACTAAGACGAAAAAATAAGAAGAACGTTTGATACGCTTTGGTGGATTATGTATATCAAACATGTTTCAGCTCTCTACAAGTTGATTTTTGTAGTGTATTGGAATGAACTGAAACTGAAACTTGGCTGACATGAAGGTAGGAAAAAGAATTCTAAAATGTACCACAACGACAGTGTATGTCTCAGGTAAAACACTGAATTTTAAGGTTGGTGTTTGACTGAACCATTTGAGTTTGACAGATTAGGGGATTTGGAAATAAAGGAAAACTAAAATTTATGCTTTGGAAAATGATTGTCAGTCACATAAAATTATGCAGATAGTATTTATTGAACTTGAACACGTGCAAAATCCCCAATATAGTTTTTAACCATAAACCAACCACGTAACTCTTTGCTAATTCATCCTCGCTCTAACCTCATCATTCATTTCAACCTCAAGATTCAATCTGACACCTAAATTGAAGAAGTGAAGACAGACATAAATTCCTGCATTTGTAAACATGTCCTCATTACATGCTATAAATCATACAGACACACACACACACACATACACACACACTCTGGATGAGACATCATCGAGACGTGTCCTACTGTCAAAACATGAATCAACACCATGTTGATAATGAATGTTTACTTGTGCGCAAACACACACACACACACACACACACAGCCAGCCAGCAGTAGAGAAAAAGGAACACAGCCTGTGGCCATTTTACTCCACTGAGATATACGTACTGTAATGTCCCACTGCAGATCCTTGCCTTGCTTTACAATCTGTTTCTCTTCTTCCTCTCTCTTTTATTATTTGTCTGACTCTATCCATCTTTCTTTCCCCACGTTTGTTCTCTTTCTCTCATCCTCCCATCTTTCTGTGTTGCTGCTTGTTTGTCAGATGATGTATCGTGGGTGTAGAGGCAGTGTGACTTTAGTTGGACCGTGGAGGATTCTGAAATTCTCTCTCTCTCTCTCTCTCTCTCTCTCTCTCTCTCTCTCTCTTCCCCTCCTTCAGTCTTTCTCTCTTTTCACTCACTAACACACACAGGAGTATATGTGGGTGCTGTGTGTGTTTGTGTAGCAGTGGGTTGTAGCAACGTGAGGTCTGTAGCTGGGATCAAACTCTGGCTTTATTTAATAAGCCACTGACCCAGCCATCGATCTTTACATCTCTCTCTCTCTCTCTCGNTCTCTCTCTCGTTTCTTATTCACCACCTCTCCTCTTCACCAGGGTCCGGACTGCAGCATCACTCATCTTTTTTGAAAGCATCCCTGCCCACAGTGTTCCCTCTGTCACAATGATGAACTGCGTTTTTCTAAAATTAGGAGCAAAAAAATTTTGCCCGACGATAATATGAGTTTATGGATCAATGACATCAAATGTTTTTGAGAACGTGGAGTTTGCTAATTTGTGTGTGTGTGTGTGTGTCCATTTCAGGGACTTGGCGGTGATCGTGGCGTCCATCGCGTACAACACCTGGTTCACCAAGCTGTACTGCAAAGACATGCGCATAGTAACTATCCTTTTTTCTTCTTGTTACCTTAATGCACCATTAACTTCCACCGTAAGCCATATTGGTAGATGAAGAATAATTCACCCCACATTGTTCTTTGACCCAGTTTCGCTAAACTTTCCCTCTCTCAACCCTCTGGAGTCTAAAATGGTTTAGCTTTTAAAAGCAGCTGTAACAGACAGGATGAAGCATTATGGCTTGAGAAAAATTTTTCTTTCTATACCAAGTCTGACAAATTTCTACTTGAAGAGTTAATTTGCAAAAACGGATCAGCTTTTATCTGTTTTTGTCAATGAACTCTTCAAGTTTTTATAAAATTTTAGTCATTTTTTTTGTTATTTTGAGTTCCTGTTAATATCAATCAAACTCTACAGTACTTGTTTTTCTACATGTTTTAGATGTATTTATATTTGATCAAAACAAGAGTTTGATTGTATTATTTGATTGTATTTTTATTACAATAAAAACAAAAACATGATTTTTATGATTTTGCAAAATTTTTTGGCTCTAGAAAAAATCTAAAAACAAATTTGGAAGGAAATAATTGATATGTGTATATAATATAAATGAATTAGTCTTTAAAAACTTCTGAAAAAAAAGTAAACTCATACATTCTGGAAAGTTCTTGATTTTTACTTTATTTTACTTTGTTTTGACTTGATGTAGTTTGTTATCAGAGGTGGGTAAAGTAGCCAGAAACTGTACTCAGGTAAAAGTATTGTTACTGTATGATAATATTGACTCAAAGAGTAGTCACCAAAATAATGAATAAGAAAGTGTCTATTAAAAAATTGATTGAGTCGTGAGTAACTTTGATCAAGCTTATTCTTTAGAATAATCATCAAGCTATAAAGTGCTCGTCTGAGGAAATAAATGCAAAGTAGCCATATGTAGCTTCTAATACAATCCAAATCATATCACATAAAGAAACAGTAGACAGTAATAAATCAAATATTTACCACATAACAAATCATGACAATTTTGGCCTGGCCCCAAGACAGTTAGCTAGGTTAGCTTCATGAATTTACTCAGAATAGAACAGGAAAACCTGAGTTAGCATTAGCAGCAGCAGCTAGTTAAGTAGCTAACATTGCAGCTTACTGCTACATGTTTCCTCAAGTTCCATGTTGAGTTCTTAGAAGCTGAGACAAAGACACAACGCGTTATGTAGCTGTTGATTTTGGTAGACTGAAAAGAAAACAGCGTTAGAATGTGTGACCAGGGATGTGCCTCTTCTAAACCTCCTGCTGTTGATTCACCATGACTGAAGGGTGGGGGTGTGGCTACTTAGGAGCTGAAGCAGACAGTGTAGTGTCTGACAATGAGAAAAAACTGAACGTGCTCTGGATTCAAACGGGTGAAATCAAAAGTAGTGCAAAGAGTGCGACCAAATGTAACGGAGGAAAAAATGATTTTTTCTTCATAAATATACTCAAGAATGAATTAAAAGTATCCTGCAATAAAACTACTCAGTAAAGTACAATTTTGTTGAAAAAAGTTATTTAAGTAAATGTAATGGAGTAAATGTTAGTACCTACCTCTGTGTCGTATGTAAATGGCCGAGCATATGCTTTACTCTGCCAGATCTGGATCAATATCTGGATTGGGGCTAAAAGTTACACATACCTGATTTTCTTTCATGAACACTGATTTATGTTTTACTATTTTATTTTTTTGAGTAATGTTGCAAAAATATCACCAAATGCTATGTTGCAATGCTAACAAGAGTTAAGAAAATTTTTTTGATCTTGATCTCCAAAATCTAAAAACCTCTTCTTTGGTCTAAATCCCATCTGTATGAACATTTTCATTAAAATCGATTATTTTTGAGACATCCCGCTGACAAACAAACACAGACGAAAACATAAAAAAGATAAACTCCTTGGTAGATGTAATTATAGGAAATCACATGAATTCATACTTTGACTGCTTGTAAGTAGATGCACATTGCTTGAATTTATTTGGGATCAGGTCCATCTATGAGCCTGTCATTATTTCTGTATTTTCATTGTGAAGGTGCAGATTCACTGTGAGTTCACGTTTCCTGTATGGCTAGCCTGACATGTGACCTGAAACCTGACCTGGCCATGTGAAACCTGAAACCTGACATAGCCATGTGACCTGACCTGGAGGTTTCAGGTCACATGGCTAGCCTGACATGTGACCTGAAACGTCCAGTCACCAGATTTCATGTTGTCTTGTTGCTCAGGGGTCAGAGGTTGTGGACCAGGTTCTGCACACCGTCAGCAAGTCCAACAGTCTGGAGGAGCTCACTCTGGAGAACGCCGGACTCAAATCGTATGTTTCCTGTCTGCCACCAGCCTTTCTGTCTTCTCTTTATTTAATCTACCTTCCTCTCTTCTCCTCTTCCTCCTTGCCCCTTTGCTTTTTATCCACCTCTTTTGTCCTCTCTCTCTCTCTCTCTTCTTGTTTTGTCCTTTCTTTGTATCCTCTCCTCTCACTTTCATCTTTTTTCCCCCCTCACCTTACCTCATCTCACCTCTCTACTCCTCCCATCCCGTCCTCCCACTCTTCACTCTTCTTCTCACCTCTGCTGTCTTGCCCTTTCCAATTCCGTCCCTCCTCCTCCACTTCTTCTCCTTTTCTTCCCTCGCTCACCTCTTTTAACCTCCACATGCTTTAATTTCAGCACTAAAGCCTCCCT
This sequence comes from Lucifuga dentata, assembly GCA_014773175.1. Taxonomy (NCBI): domain Eukaryota; kingdom Metazoa; phylum Chordata; class Actinopteri; order Ophidiiformes; family Bythitidae; genus Lucifuga; species Lucifuga dentata. Next base: position 83,549 of record VXCM01002749.1, read on the forward strand.
CTTTTCTGCCTGTAGAAGGCTTACCTTTTTCCCATTGAGGCATTAATGAAAGTTTGAATTCAGAATCTTTTCACCTTATGTGTATGGCTCGTATCATTAAGCAAAGCAATTTCCTTATTTCATATTAATTGATATGAATTACGTGCCTCAGGCCTGCTGATTTATGCAGCAGAATGATAAAGTTACCAAATGTTTCATTCTTTCTCTATATTAGTGCTCATATGCAGTTTTCAAGACAATTGCTATAGATTACATAAAAAAAAAAAAAAAAAAAATGCCAAGAAGAGTTTATCACTAAATTTACTGAAATATTTTGCATTTACTGCATGTGATTCCTTATTTACTTAATTGTGAAAACATAAAAAATATGAACATCCATTTTATTATTAAAAAATAAGGAAAGACTGACTGTACATGCCTATACTAATGTGTCTTAAAGTAAAGGGGGGGTTTCCTGCTAAATGAAACACATGAATGACAGTAAATTATTTTTACTGTCATTTATGCATTTTTACCATTTTTCCTCAAATTTTCTAAAAACTATTTTTTTCCTAAAATTTTTTTCTTTTGTTTTTCCTCTTTTGGGCATTTTTTTTCCATTTTTCTTATATTTTCTTTTCTTTTTTTTTTTTTTTTTTNTTTTTTTTTTTTTTTTTGTAGATTTTCTAGAGTCAATAACTAATTCTAGGTTTTCAAAACATTTTTAAAGGCTTATTTCTACCATTTCTTGCCTCATCTTCCATCTCATTTGTTTATATATTGTTTTATTACTTTTATTTATTTAGGTTTCAAGATTTAAGAATTTTCTAGAAAAAACTAGAAAACTGGCAACCTTGACAGGAACATGCAAAGCAAAATGTGTTGTCCTGTGGTAAAAATTACAGATTCACTTCTTACTTTCTAGGAAAATCTGCCATCACGTTTTTTTCTTTTCTTTCTTTTTTTTTTTTTTTTTTTTNTTTTTTTTTTTTTTTTTTTTACAGTAAACTTTACAGTATTTGTTTCAGGAAAAACCAACAGAGAAAAACATCAACTTTAAACTTTGTTTTTAATCCCTAATGAGATTGTACATATTAAACAAACAAACTTTCAGTTGAAATCAAATGCATTCTCACCCAATGCCTTACTTCTAATGAATCAAAATATTGAATCCTACTACAATCCTGCTGCTTGATTAGGATATTTTATTATCTGGAGGTGTTATTTTGGGAATTTTATCAGGTGCACAGTGATTTAGGAAACCCCCTGACAGGGGTCTAATTAGATGAGAATAAGGCTGAATAAATGATTTTTTTTTTTTTTTTTANTTTTTAACATATTTTCTTTTTCTGTCTCCAGGGATTTTCCACAGAAGATGGCGTCGGCGCTGTCAGAGAACCCAGCCTCTGTGATTCACTCCCTCAACCTGGCACATAACACATTAGACAACCAAGGTAGCAACCCGTCTCTGCTGTTTTCTGTCTGAAGGTGCATCTGATTGTTCTCTTGGTTTTACTTTGTTGGCGCTTTTGTTCACAGTTGATTTCTGTCCTCGCGGAGCCTTTATTTTCAGTTTCTCTTTGTTTTCTCTCTTTTTTTTTTCTTTCTCTCATCTGTCTTCAGTGCTTTGTGGCTCAGAGTTTAATAGTTTTCTCTTTAATGGTGCTTAGACTTTAAAGGGGACATATGATGCTTTTTGTTGTTTTCCTTCGTGTTTATAGTGGAATATTGTATGAAGATTGCTTTGAACACAGAAATATCATCCAATAGTGCATCCATAGGTCCTGAACTGCCCTGAAAGCTTCATTTTTGATTGGTTCTTTACTTCTTAACATGGTGACATCACTAGTAACACATCTGTAAATATACCTGCCTACATACCTGATTAGACACGCCCACCAAGCATGAGGCAGCAAGCCGTTATTCGGCCAGCATCCGTGTTTCACAGTTTGTTGCCAGCTCAGGCCTGACACAGCTAGCCAATCAGAACAAAGCAGGCTTTTTTTGGGGAGAGGAGCTTAAAGAGACGGCCAATAGTGTCCTGTTTTCACTCAGTGTGCACAATGGTGCTGCAGAAAGGGAGAGTAAAAGTGGATCCAGAAGTTGATTTTTTTGTTTTTTTTTTTTTTTTGCAAATTAAAGCAGTGTGAAGGTTTTTAAACGAATGAAAATGAGAACATGGAAATCTGGATAACAAGTCTCCCTTAAAGTCACACAAATTCTCTCTGGCTCACCGTCTCTCTCCCTCTCTCTCTCTCTCTCTCTCTCTCTCTCTCTCTCTCTCNCTCTCTCTCTCTCTCTCATTCTCTCACTCACACACACACACACGGCTGTGTAGAGAAATACACCTTCAGTTCTTGTCTGTCTCCATTCTTGTCACAATGTCAAGTTTTTACAGCTCTTAACAGATTCTGCATCAGCCACTCTGATTTTCTGATTTTTCAAAGCCTGAACATATGTCTGTGAAGTGTGTGTGTGTGTGTGTGTGTGTGTGTGTGTGAGAGACAGAGAGAGAGAGATTACATTTGTGCCAGTGTCACCCATTAGCTGATTTCTGTCTTCATGCCTTACACGTGTCGCTTCTACTCGCTTCAGTAAATCCCCACCCGTTTTATGTAGTGTGTAAGAATGTGTGTATATGTGTGTGGGGATAAATAGTATGTAGGTATCATAAAATGTGGGCGTCACAGTAATTAAAATGAGAGTACTTTCTTTGCTTTCTTTATTGTGATTCCCACCACAAAAGTGTGGCAGCGTTAAGTCTCATTAGTACCCATGACCTTGAATGCTGTGGCTGTTTGCGATGGGCATCAGTACACGTTTTTTATTAATGCCGAAGTCATTTCAAAGCTAAAGTTCTACATCCGAATAAAAAATAATGATAATAATGAGAAAGCCATGAAGATGCGGTAACCATGGTACCAGTTATAAAAGCTGGCAGTAGAAAATAATTCAGTTTGAATACGTTTATTTACACAGAAAACACAAAGTCTCATATAATTTGGCATATGGCTTTCGTATGGATTCCTCGCTGCTCTGTTCACGTGGGAGAAAGTGAGAGGTGTGTGTTGGTTTGGTGTGTGTGGTATGTATGTGGTGCTGACTGGTTCTGTGTGTGTGTGCGTGTGTGCATAGACAGGGTGTATTTTAGTGTGATATGGTTTTTTTTGGCAGTTATGTGTGGGCTGTGTAACACTTCAACAGGCTGGCTGCATGTGTGTGAGATTTTTAATAAAATGAAGACCTTCTCTTCTCTTCTCTTCTCTTCTCTTCTCTTCTCTTCTCTTCTCTTCTCTTCTCTTCTCTTCTCTTCTTCTATTTTGTTGTGTTCTTTCTCCTCTCCTCCTCATTCTTCTCTTCTCTTCTCTTCTCTTCTCTTCTCTTCTCTTCTCTCCTCTTCTCTTCTCTTTTTCTATTCTGTTGTGTTCTTTCTCCTCTCCTCTCCTCTCCTCTCCTCTCCTCCTCATTCTCTTCTCTTCTCTTCTCTTCTCTTCTCTTCTCTTCTCTTCTCTTCTCTTCTCTTCTGTCACCAGGAGTCTCCAATCTGATTCAACAGGTGTGTCGTCTCAACAAGGGTCTGCGCCTCCTCAACCTCTCCAGAACCTCTCTCTCCTCTAAAGGTAGCTTTGAGCGTTCCTCTGAGACACAGCAACCCCTAGTGGCTAACAAACACACAAACACATCCAGTAAAATTATTAAAAATGTCCACGTAGTTTTGTTAGTCGTTCACATCTGTACCCCTGGAGCTAGCGACTTGCTCAAGGGCACTTCAGCAGAGTGGATGTTTTTTTTTTTTTTTNTTTTTTTTTTTTTTTTATTATAACAGTCTCTCTAATCGGAGTTCTGCCTCAAATGCTGTTGGTTTGACCTAGCAGTCACACTCACATAGATGAAGCCATGCGTGTATCATCCATCTACAAAATGATATTCAGGTCAGAATTTTTAGCTGATCTGTTTTTTTTCCTAAAATCCCATGAAATTATTAGTCAGTGACCCAGTTCTATTGCCATTATCCATGACTATGCAGCCATCCTCAGCATTACAGCAGATCCAAGAGGATAATATTGATATAGAAGTACATTTCTGCATTCATAACTTGATCTTCTGCAGCATTCAGATTTATCTGGGCATATATGTTAACATCATATCACCCGCTGTCCTCCCTACGTGACGCTAGCTGCATATACCACGTTTATGTGTAAATGCTTCAGTGAAAAATTTCATGTCATTTTTAATGTAAAACAGTTTGGGCTGTATTCAGTGCATGAATTGCTCTCACAGTTGCGCACAAACCAATTCATTTATTATGTAAATGTAGCCTACAGCAGCATATTGTTATCACCATGACAAAAACAATTACCCAGTTTTTTGATATAACAAGAAAATTTTCAGATTGGTTTTATGTAATAACGAGGATGTTACTTGCTAAAATGAGATATGCTGGTATATTTTATAACAAGAAACGTTTCTTGTTAAAACTGAATAATTTGGTATGTAGTAATAGCGAAAAAATATCATTATTACACCGAAGTGTCTTGTTAAAACGTGAAAGGGATCTCGTTATAGTGAGAAAATTTTCTCATTAACGAGAAACTGAGCTATTTTATATGCTGCAGTATAAATGTATATCTAATAAGTTTATGAACTGAAAGATTTGACTGTCACTATTCAGCTGCTGCGGCTGTAGTATATCCTCCCTTCAGCAGTCTGGCAGCGCAATAATGTTCTAAAATCCTTGTAAACCTTATATTCTTATCACCGTAAGGATCTAAAAATCAGATATTGGTCATTTGGGTTTTTTTGTAAATATAATAAACCTAATCGAGAAACGGTCAAGAGAACACCATTGTGTATTTCCCAGGTTGTGTAGCTGCACCAGTAATGATTTTGTGTATCTTGTAAATACACAGGAAGTTTGGTATCTGTTATCAGCAAAAATCTTGCTTAAAAGCCGCGTTTGGTTTTCAGAAAACATTGAGCTTTCATGATAAGCTCAATGCTCATGATAAGCGTTGAGCGTGCGCCGACCTGGTTGTCTGGCGCTTCTGCTTGCACGAGTGAAGTTGCTGATGCTCAACCAAACGCTGACAGAAAGTGCTCGTTGATGGTTAACGATTTTTACCATGGATGTTATAACAAAGAAGCAATGTCCATGCTCTTCTTCTCATTCAAAGAAGAAAAACGAAAAAACGGCGGCTGTGGGTGCACGACCAGATCATGATACTATTTTAAAGTTGTGCTGTAAACTCAGGAAGTCGCTCTACACAGGTTACGAGGTTCTCCTCTATCACTGTGCTGAAGGAACATACAGCTGTTCGCTGATTGGTTGCATGTTGGAAAGTCAAAGTTGAGTTTGGTTGAACTTTGAGTGCAGCGTCAAATCTGAGAATCTGAGCAGCACGTAGCGCTCAAGGGGGCGTGCTGCGATGTTGGGAGCACCACTCAGCTCCCAATATACAATAATGGAACACCCAAGTCAGCTGGGTCATGTGAAACCAGGCATAGATCAGGATTGGCCATTTCACATCCTGAATATCCAATCAAATGCAGCCTTTACTTGGAACCTTTCACCCTTCTTTACGTTTGGTTAACAATAACAGTTGCAAGTTTGCAAGTTAACTTGGCATTGCTGCACCACTTTACCAGTAGACAACGGCATCTGCACTGCTGCGCCCAATGTTACTGGGTCCACGGCGTCTCTGGTTAAAGTCTGCCAGAAATGACGGTTTTGGATCAGGCTGGGTTAGCAACAAATTTGACACAACTACCTTTGATGCAACTCCAGCTGTTTTTGTTTTTCAGTTCTTCTTCTTCTTCTTCTTCTTCTTCTTCTTCTATAAAATTTTATGGCGGTTGGCAAACAACAAATTGGTGCATTACCGCCACCAACTGGTGAGGAGTGTGGATCTGGATTCAATTATTTCTTTAACAAAACAAAACAAAACAAAACAAAACAAAACAAAAAAAACCACAATAATAATCTCATATTCTAACACTTAACCCTGTTCTCCTTAAATAATGAAACAAAAAAGAATAACATAAAGCCCCTGAACTTTGTTGTAACATATCTTTCAGATTAAATTTTACCTTTCTCTCTTTTAGACTGTTCATCAGCTCCCTTCTCTCCTCTGTATACTTTGGACATTCTGTCATTACATGTTCTATTGTTTCATCTACATTGCAATAACTACATCTTCCTGAGTTATGTTTTCCTATTTTAAAAAGTGAAACATTCAACCCTGTGTGTCCAAACCTCAACCTCCAAATGATTGTTTCATCTCTTCGATTTCTACCTGCTGATCTCATTTTCCCTACTGATCTTTGAATATTGTAATACCACCGTCCTCTTCTTTCCTCATCCCACTGTTTTTGCCATCTTTGATTAATTGACTGTTTAATTATGCTTTTCATTTCTGATTTACTGTACTTTATATTTATATCCTCACACTGTTTTCCTGTAGCTTGTTTAGCTAGTTTATCTGTGATTTCATTTCCTTTTATGCCAACATGAGCTGGGACCCATAAAAACACCACATATAATCCCATCATGCAAATTCTATACAAAGTCTGTAAAATTTCAATCAATATATCTGGTCTACTTTCTGACTGATGATTTTTTATACTGTATAATGACGAACTGGAGTCTGAACATATTATCACTCTTAAAGGTCTAATTTCCTCTACCCACATCAATGCCAACAGAATAGCTACCATTTCACCTGTGTATACTGATAAGCTGTTTGAAATTCTTTTGCTAACCTGAATGTTAAATTCTGGAACCGTAAAAGCCACTCCTACTTTATTACTAATACTTCTGGATGCATCTGTGTAGATCTTGACATACATTACATACTCGCTATTTATATATGCCTCTGCAGTCTGAGCATTTAAAATGAAGTGTTTATCCTTATTTTTGGCCTCTAACAAAAACAAATCAACTGCGGCTGGAGGAAACAGCCAGTGAGGAACCGTGGAATACGGCACTGTCATGCTAACAGGTTTGTTATCAATTTCTAACTCTTTTACTTTCTTTGTAATTACCCACCCAAAACTTTTAGTTTGCCTTTTCTCCTTTTCCCAGCATGGTTTTAAAACATCCTGTGTAGGATGAAGATGAGTGTGTCCCTGTAAATTAACCCAGTAATTCAATGAAAGCTGACTTCTTCGTAAATTTAAAGGACTTTCTCCCATTTCAATCTGTAAAGCTGCAACTGGAGTTGATCGAACACCACCTGTACATAATCTCAAAGCTTGAGATTGAATAATATCTAACTTTTTTAAATGATTACTTGCTGCTGATTGAAAAACTATACATCCATAATCTAGAACTGATCTTATTAATCCAACATAAATATTTTTTAAAGCAATCCTGTCCGCTCCCCATTCACTTCTACCAGACACCTCATCACATTAATAACTTTTTTACATTTATCAATAATTTTTTGAATATGTATTCCCCAACTCAACCTTTTATCAAACCACAAACCCAGGAATTGTTTTGCAGTTACTACTGCCAACGGAAATACATTAAGTACGCATGCTCAGAACGTTCTTCTCTGTTATTTGACCTGTCGTTGATTCAGACTTTATCACCACCTGTTGGCATGCATTTGTAGCCGTTTGAGCATTCTTGTGTGGACAGAGATATTTTGTAAAACGATGCTTGTGTGGACATTTTTTTTTTTTTTTAAACGGTGGGGGAAAATATCCATTTAAAAAAATATCAGTATTAGTGTGGACTCGGCCTGAACACACTTTTTTAAAAGGTATGGTCTGTTGATACAACTACCTTTGATACAACTCCAACTGTTGTTGTAGGACCATAGCTTCTATGCATGCTTCAATTTATTTAGTGGAAATAAAAGTGTTTATTTTCTATTCGGTGATGTTTCTCAGTTGAACAGAAGCTTTTTTATGTTTCAGCGTGCAGTTGATTAGAATGAAAGAAGAGATGTTGAATGTACAGTAAATATAAGGATCCTTCATATGCCGCAGAGAAAAGCCTGGGTATCCTGTCTGTTAGTGCACGTTATGAATGGGAAAACTGCACTGAATGTGATTTAGAAGGCAGTCAGTTGACACAATGATTCAGGGAGAATGCGGAGCTGCTGCTGACCTTGAATGGTGGATGTTGGTGTGACTTTGCAGGGGCTGAGCATTTTTTGTTGAATATTTATAGATCTCTCTCTCTCACTCTCTCTNTCCCTCCCTCTCCCTTTTCTTGTGTCTCTTAGACTCCGTGTGCCTACACAAGAACGCATGCACACACCTCGGTGATACACGCATACATGCACACACCAACTCATAGACAGATGTGATCAGACATGCAAATATGCAGATTTCCCCCCTCCTTTCTGTCTCACGCTCATACACCAATACATATTTGGCCATGTTCAACTGCACCCACACACACATGCACGTATGGCTTGTGAACAGTTACATGAGCAGCATCAAAATCTTTCAATGCCGATAGATCCAGTCAATGGGGAGGATTAGGCATCCTGTCCCCTCTTTACCTCTTAATCGCTACAAATTAGGGCTGAAGAGCTTAGCGCCTTTGCAGCCTCAGAGCATTTCCTTCTTCCAGGAAACAGGAGGAATTCACTTCCTGCTAATGGTGGCTATACAGAGGATATATCTAAGAGTCGGTGAATAGCACACAGGGCAGCAATGGTTACACACACTTTTTTACTGTTACTGCTGTAAGAGTTTTTTCTCCCTGTTGTTATTGTTTCTACATTTAATCCTCAGTGTGCTGTGCTTTGCATCCATGCTGCAGGGTGAAGATTTTAATGAGGAGTTCTGTCAGGCCTGTGGGTGTAATCGTGTAGGATCTGATTTGAGGGATTTTTGTGTGTGTGTGTGTATGCGTGTTGCATTTTGGCTCTAATAATAAAATTTGAATACAGTGGTGGAGGGGGAGTATGGTGCTCAGATTCCTCCAAAAGCTTCTTTTATTCTAACATACCACATCAGCTCCAGGAGAAGAAATAAAACCCTTTGGAATTACCCTAATTTCTACTTAAAGGACCATACCACCCATTTTTGCATGTTTGAGACTAGTATATTCAATTTTCTTACATGTAATGCTGCATTCATATGTTGACTGTAGAAAAATGCCCAACTGCCAATGGGAGCGGAATGCAGCGCCAGACTGCAGGCAACAGCCATAGACGCAGAACCGTTGCCATGGCAATTGGCTACATTGAATCAATATTGGCAGGATGCAATAGGAAATCAATACTGGAGGATACAATAGCGTTATATAATTTTGTGCAATGTTTTATAAAACAAAGAAAGCTCTGGCTCTGGCCATTTTATACGCTCGTTCGAAGAACCGACAGTAAAGGCAGACACGCAGACGCATGCGGATTAAACCCATTTTACAGGAGCGCAAATTGCTGGAAAAAAATCCATCAGCTAAATTCAAGAATTGAGGATGTATGAAGAGAGATTCAGAACATATTTCAGACTGTCGACAAGTCAGCTGTCCATCTTTGACCCAAGAATATCAACATCCGGTTTGTCTTTGCAGCTGCGGTAAGTGGAAAAAGTTGAAAAATTTTAACTATTATGGCACGTTCCTTCTGGCAGTGCGGTGTGCCGCTCTCACCGCCAGTGGCGGCAGACTTTTCCGTCGTCCTCTCATTGAAAAGAATGGAACAAATAGTTTTCCGTCTACTGCATATACTGTCAATATGTGAATGCAGCTTAACGTTACTGACAATCATTTCCCGAAGCATACTACTGGAACAGTGAATTAAAATGTTTTTCCTACCTTCCAGACCGCAATTGGTTTCAGTTCTTTCTGGTACAGTATTAAAATCAAATTGTTGATACTTGAAACATTCTTGGGATAGGTAATCCATCATCGTGAATAACAAGTATATTCAGGTTTTTTCGAAGTTTTGTAATTTTAGTGTTGAAGCGCAATAAAAAGTATGGAATGAATGTATGTGTCCACTGGGGAATATAGTCCCAAAAGAAGACCTGTGTTTATTGAAAAATTTTAACGACCGTGACTTTGAAACATGGATTTTTAAGGTGGGTGTATCGCTTGAATATTTGATTTTGAAAGATTAAGAGAATTTGCAAAATATCAGGAAAGCTGAAATACAGTTTTATCCTTTGAGAAATGATTGTCAGTAACATAACATGTTGAATATATTTGGCTCAAACATGCAAAATGGGTGGTATGGTCCTTTAATAACTCCTCAAATGTGGTCTCATCTTTATCCAAGGCAGACAAACAAATTCTCTCTGAACTAATCATACATCACCAATTGTACTTTTCATGTATTTATTATACATATTGTTTAATCATTCACAGTCCAGACTGGTAAAAGTATGCAAACCTTATATTTAATACCTGTTAGAGGTTCCTTTAGCAGCGAATATTCAGTTGGTCTCACTGAATATCAGACTGATATACTTCTGTAGAATTTATTCACACATTGGAATTCATTCATTTTATTTCCCTCGATGGCTGTAAGCTGTCCAGGCCCTGAAGCAGCAAAGCAGCTCCAAACCATGTGCTCGCTTCACCACGCTTCATATTTGGGATGTTTTAGTGTCGGGGTGCAGCTCCTTTTAGTTGCTGTTGTAGGATAAAAAAAAACAAAAAACAAAACTCATATCTCATCCTTGTTTTAGCCAAATGAAATAGTTCATGTTATCCTTCAGCTGACCTGGAAGCAGGGCAACCTCTGATTTTCATTTTAAGCTCTTTAAAATTGAACATTGTACAGGATTTTCACGCTGTTGGAGGGAAAAACTGTATCTCCATGTCTGTGTATTTTAATTATTGATGCATTAACGTATATCAGACACTAGACATGTTACTGTATTCATAATGTAACAGTCTGACAGGGGCTATTCCTCACTATGAGTACCTCTGATGTTTTTGTATGCAGTATTTTCTAATAATAAACCACATCCAGAGCATAAAAATGCACGATTGAGGATTATAGGATGTAATAATTAATTAAATATCTATCCATCACCCCCACACCCTCTCCTCCCTTTTTTTCTCCATCCCTGCTTTCCTGGTCATCTGTTATGCCCACTCTCTCTCTGTCCTTTCATCCTTCCTTGTTTCCTTCTCTCTGCCCTCTAGGTGTCGTTTCCTTGTCCCAGGCGTTGTGCTCAAGTGATGACTATTCCAACTCCCTGCTGCATCTGGACCTCAGCAAAAACCCGGGGGTCCTTTCTGGAGAGGACGCAACGGTGAGGGACACACACACCTGTAATTTCTAAAATATAGAATTTTCCATACACGTGCAAAAACAAGAATATACACAAGCAGTGTAATGCACAAATGTGATTTAATTGGCATCCTTCTTTATTGACCATGCTTGTTCTTCCTCTGCAGAATCTATACCTTTTCCTCGCCCAGCCCAACTGCCTGGTTCATTTGGATCTGTCCGGGACGGACTGCGCTGTGGACTTGGTTTGTACTTGTCTCTGTTACAGTCAGAATTCATCCATACCTCTAGAATGGGATTCAGGCCAGGAAAGAAAAAGAGGCAGAGCTTTCTGAATATGAATCAGCCTCCGCACAAAGCCAGTATTACCCCAGGTGACTCACAGGCTCTGTCAATGCTTTTCTGTGCATAATGCCACGAGATATGGGGAAGGCTCTTAGTAAGCACAGAGATACACAACAACAGAGTGTAAACCCTCTTATGAATTACACAAATGATAGATTATAAAGTGAATAGCAGACAGGAACCTTTGCTGCATACAGACTTTTCACTTCAGAGAAATGACTTATTACTGTGGCTAACTTTAGCATGTGTGCTAGTGTGACAAACATGTGACTCGTCACATTAGCAGGTAAGAAAATATTTGAGCCGCTTTTCCTCTGTGGGGTTCAGTCATCACACTTAAATGCTTCTGCCCCTGCTGGTTGCAGCTGGGATTGCAGCTCCCTGGGTGTCCTTGCTCAATGTGAATATACAAGACACAATAAAATTCATTGGAAGGAGTTTAAAGAAACAACTGTTTAATTTGATTAGTACTCAGAGGTAAACTTATGAATACTTTACACATATTTATATCATGCCTCTGGAATCTGAAGTCATTTTTACGGTACCACATTTAATATGTGCAAGAAAAGACTGAACTTAATTTTATTTCAGTTCTTTTTCTTTTTTCATATAGTCTTGGTTCCTTAAATTTTCTCTAGAAATCAAATTTTTTCATTTTTTTGTCTAGAAATATTTTTGTCTAGAAATCAGATTTTATTGCAATATTGCTGTATAATTTTTGTATTTTATTTTCTATAATTTTGTTTTTTAGTAATATTTTTAGAATCGTACTGTATGTAGTTAAGTTTCTAGAACTGAGTAACATTTAGATTTTTTTTTAAATTTTTTAGAGTATTAGAATTTTTAAATATATAACATTTTCCTTGATTTTTCCCCAATGTATTTTGTAGAATTTAATTTTAAAAATTTAAAATTTTAGAATTTTTCTACACTTAACAGAATTTGAAACATTTACTCAGTTTCTTTCCCAAATTTTTTTTTCAACTTTTTTTAAATTTTGAATTTCTTTTTAATGTTTCCTCGTGTTACATTGACACTTCATTTGACCTTCACCTCATTTACGTAGTTTTAAACTTTTGGGAATCTCATTTGGGAGCCTATAATGTGCTTTTACTTTACCTTACTTTTATGAATGTGCTTCAGAAAGGAAAAGTCCAAACTGTTAAAGTGCCCCAGCCTCATGACTTGTATGAATTCTTCTTTATTTGCTTGCTCTCTAATTTTATTCCTCCCTGTTTCTCTTTTAAACTTCTGTAAGATGAAGCACTTGCTGCTTGATAACTCTTTCAGGTTCTGTTTTGCCTGTTGTCATCTTTCTTTCAGAGAGAAACTATCTGAGGGGGAAATTTATCTTTTTTAATGTTGGTTTGTTGGACTGAATTATTAATAAGTTCCTGTTTTTAATCTGCACTGACGTATATGTGATGGAGAATATTGATTAGTCAATTTTCATGATGAATCGTGCTGCCAGTGAAAAATTGATTTGTCCGATAGTTTAACCTCATTCAGGCGATGAGACGATACTTAAAGCCTAACAAGAAATTAGTTTTGTTGCTGATTATATTTGCCTGGAGCTCTTTTCTGTCTCGCTAACAGTTGCTAATCTTTTTTTCCAGTAGTTATGTCAGAAATTCTGCACGTTTAATTGTCTTCTACTTTGAGCTTTGAGTGATAATATCTTCACAAAGGAAAGTTAACTTTGATATTGTGATGGATTAGAGATGAATGGCTGCTTTCACATGCTGCTCAGTGTCATGTTGATGATAAAGACAGGGACATTTAGGTGATGCAGCACATTTAATTTCCATTCAGTTTCTCAGCACAGATATTTCTCATCTTTATGTCGAAGTGTCATTTGATGAATATTTATTGCAACAAATTTAAGAGGTGTAAGTAATTCTTTTCCTGCTGTGGGTTCAGTTTGGCTTTGATTGAGTGAGTTACACTTAAAGTTCTTATTGCCCATTTGATCCCACTATCAGCAGTGACGAGCACTTTTCATGCCCACTCACTCAAAGTGACAGAAACACAGTGTCTGGTATATTTCACAATCTGTTGGAGATAATAGGCTTCATATTATACAAATTTCCATGATCTTATTTTCATTCAGGGTCTATTTTGAATCCTTTGCAATGCTTAATAAGCAAAAAAACACATCACACTACTTCTGCGCTCCCTTGCTTTAGCACCGCTGTGCACTCTGAGTGAAAACCATGAAAACCATTTTAGGTTCTGTCTCTTTAAGGCCCCCCTTTCTGAAAAGCCTCCTCTGCTCTGATTGGTCAGGCTGTGAAACATGGTTACCGGCCAAACATCCACTATCTAGCCCTGTACTTGGTGGGTATGTCTAACGAGGTATGTAGGTGGATAAATTTAAATGTGTTGCCTGTTGATGTCAACATGTTACAAAACGTTAAAGACTCAAAAAACGAAGCTTAAAGGGAAGTTCAGGTTTATGGGTTTGTCTTATTGGTTGCATTTCTATTAGCATCAAACTCTAGTCTTGCAGCTTTGACATTGCTCAACACTCTTACGCTACAAAATAAGAAATGAGGGCATAATGTGTTCCTTAAACCCGCCTGTTTTCACTCAGTGTGCACAGTGGTGCTGCAGCAAGATAGAGTAGAAGTGGATTGATGTCTTTTTTTACACATTAAAGCGTTGCAAATGAAAACATCATCTCTTGTCTTTGTTTGATCCTTTCCTTCTGTCGTCTGTGGTTTCTTCTCTCTCTGCCAGAGGTTTTGCAGGCTTGTATTAAATTACTTTTCTGTTATTCCATAGATCCACCTTAACATCCTTATGGACATGATGTATTAAGGGACATTTTTTTATTGAAGAGGCTTTGATGTTGCGTCATTTTTTTTTAAGCTGTTGAAATTGCATTTGTATCGGCTGTAATCTGCGCTACAGCCATTCATGCAACGTTCAAGAGCCAAAAATTGAAAACTGTTATGCAACACAATCACATAAGCCACAGAGAAAATAACATCTCTCTCTCTCTCTGTCTCTCTCTCTCTATCTCAGTTATTTGGGGCCTTGCTGCGGGGCTGCTGCGCTGACCTCTCTTACCTGAACTTATCCAAGAACGCCTTCTCTCACAGGTGGGCGTTCACCTCCGCCATACTACCCGAGTACAAATCCCTGTTCAGCCCATTTTTCTTTCTTTTTTTTTTCCTTTTCTTATAAAACCGCACAAACGCATTTATTTTCTTCTGACTCAGCCAAACAGCTCTGGAGGAATTCCAGTCAGGAGGCATGGCACAACTCGAGAATCATCATTTATCCTCTCTCTCATAGATTAGTGCAGCTCTGGACCTCACTGACACAATCAGTGTGTGCATGCAGTTCGCACCCTCATTAGTTTCTGGCTTACTGTGTGTGTGTGAGTATGTGTGTGTGTCTAAGACAATTGAGGGAGACAGAGTGTGCAATATGTGTGGCATCTTCCTTTAACATGCACATGTCTCTGTTTGCTAACAAGCTTTGCGTCTGTCAAGCACTTATGTGCATGTTTACAGTTCTTTTGCGTCTGTGTGTGTGTGTGTGTGTGTGTGTGTGTGTGTGTGTGTGTGTTTACCTCGCTAGCAGGCACAAGCAGCTCCAGCTCTCATCATTCTGTGTCCCCCAGGAGCCTAGGAGCTTCCCTGCTCAGCATATTACATTACACATTACATCAAAAAAAAAAGTTGGTGAAAAATGAGACTAATTTTAGATGGGAATAGTTCTTATAATCCCCCAGGCTCCCACGCTGTTTTTTTCTTTCTCTCTCTCTCTCTCTCTCTCCATCTCTGTCTATTTCTCTACCTCTCTTTGTATTCATCTCCTTCCATCTTTTACTTCTGATATCTGATATCTGATATTTGGTTGCATTTTTTCTCCTGTTTTCAACAACTTGTTGTTGAACCCGTCGGTGGTTAATTATTGCTGAGTTTACATGTATCTGGAGTATTTTAATGCATCGGTGGCAAAAATCCCTAAAGTTTGAGAAACGAGGTTTGAGGCCCAACAGTGTGAATAACTTTGCATATGCATATTTGAAGAGTTTGGAATGAAATGGATCAACATTCTGGAGGGAAACGGCATGTGTAAAAGCTTTTTCATAGTGAAAGAAATCAGAGGGAAGAAGAGCTGAGTTTACTTTTATCGGGTGAAAACCTCATGAGGAAGAAAGAAGAAAAGAACTGATAGAGAGAAGGAAGAAAAGAAAGATATATATGAAAAATAATGAATATAATGAGGAAGGAAATGAGGAAAAGAAAGAAAGAAAGAAGGAAAGAAGAAAGGAATAGTAATGTCATCTTGGATGGTGAATCTTAATTTGCAAAGTAGCTACAGCTTAAAAATACAAAGTACAATACTTCCTCTCAAATGTATTGAAAGAAAAGTAGCAACACTCTAAAATGCAAATACTGAAGTAACATACAAGTACTTTTAAAACTATATTTGATTATAATAATTGAGAAAATATACTTAGTTACTTTCTACCTCTAATGATGTGAATGTTATCATTGATGATCGAATTTCCCGGTATTTTCCTTTCTTCTTTGTGTGTCCATCCACATTCTGTCTATCTTCTCTGTCTGGTTCTATCCTTCTAACCACAGTTCATCCGTCCATCCATCCATCCATCCATCCCCAGATGTTTCCTCCACTATTATCCCTCTCTGCACCTCCTCCAATCTGTACGTTCTTAGACTTCATGCCTTCTCCCTCCTTCTCTTCCTCCCCTTCAATCTATGACCTCCCCATACTCCTCCCTTGTTTCGTCCTTTCCTTCCTCGACCCTTTCCATCTATATTCCCTTCTCACTTCCTCACTCTTCCTCCTTCCTCCCCCCTCCACATCTTCTGTCCTTCATTCCTTCCTCCTTTCCTTTCACCCTTTCATCACTCTTCCTCATTGCATTTCGCCTCCTCCTTTCACCTCTCCCTCCTTCCGATCGTACTTTATCCCTCCTCCCATTGGTCACGGGTCTTCTGGTATTAAAGGCACGCTGGCTTGCCGCTGNTACTTTATCCCTCCTCCCATTGGTCACGGGTCTTCTGGTATTAAAGGCACGCTGGCTTGCCGCTGCCGGTCGGGCCGCTGTGGTGGCGTGATGACAACACGGTGCCACAAAGCTGAACTGAGCTGATAAGAACTGCCTGGCTTACACTCATGAATATGAAATGGACCCCTGAACCTCCCTCACACACACACACACACACACACACACTCACTTTCCCAGCCCTCCCCAAACATCACACACACACTGTATTACTCACACACAGAAACAATGAACAATGTGTGTACATACAGTTTCATCAACACACACATGCGGTGAACAGATGCTGATGCAGTTCTCCAGCAAATTTGTGTGTGTGTGTGTGTGTGTGCGTGACACTGTATCTGCTCATGCAACAGAAGCCATTGCCTGTCTGTGGAGTCTGACAGGCTCTATGCTAATCGGTACAAATGGGTCAGAGAAAGGTGTGGGTGTTCCAGACAGAGAGGTTATCATGAAGCCGCCGCCCAGCTTCCCACCCTCTCTACTATCTCTGCATCCTCATTTCTACCTCTCCTTTTTTTTTTTTTANTCCTTTTTTTTTTTTTAATTTTGGACTGCCATGCTTCTTCTTCTATCCTTTACAACTCTTATAAGGTTTTGTCTCACATTGTCAGTATTCCTTTCCCGTTCTTACAGTTATTCTCTTCTGAACCGATGGAGACAGGAGGTTTTTGTGTTTGTGGAGCGAATCTGTGGAGCAGGAGAGGCAGTAGTTTACATGCACATGCTATACTTTATTTATTTATCTATTTATATATCTATTTGTCTGTACTCTTATTAAAGAACTACACACCAAATCTACTTTTTTTTTTTTTTTTTTTNTTTTTTTTTTTTTTTTTGAGTTATTAAGTTACATGTGAAGCCACTTAAAGGATCATACAGGCGATCGTTCATGTTGGAGCCCAATATATACAATCCGTGTACACATTACGTTAATAACAGCCATTTCCTAAAATGTACTACTTTCGTGGTAAATTTTAGAATTGTTTTTCCTACCTTCCAGACTGCCAGTGGTGTCAGTTCATTCTAGTACGCTATGAAAATCAAGTACGCTATGAAAATCATCATTGTAGAGATGTTAAACGCGCTTGAGATACTTAATCATAACAGCAAACATGACATCTATTAGATTTTCTTTTTTTTTTTTTTTTTTTTTTNTTTTTTTTTTTTTTTTTTTGTTGAAGTAACTTTATTTAACTGGTCAAACATGGAGCTGCACAGAAGAAAATGTATGTCTCCACCAGGAAATATAGTACCAGGAGAAGGCAGCTTTTACTGAAAAAGTAAAATGACTGTGCCTTCTACAGTCGTGCACAAGTGTTAGAAGGAGGCACATTGAATTTTAAGGTGTCAGTGTCACCTGAACATTTGATTTTGAAAGATTAGGGGATTTGAAAAAAATAACAGGAAAACTAAAATATGGNTGAACATTTGATTTTGAAAGATTAGGGGATTTGAAAAAAATAACAGGAAAACTAAAATATGGTTTTATGTGTTGGAAATTGGTTGTCAGTAACGCAATATGAATGCAGGTTGTACAAATTGGTCTCAAACATACACGATCGCCAGTATGGTCCTTTATACATTTGAAGTTGTGCTAGCTCACTGGAAACAATGATAAATGTCTATCAGGATGAAGGTGAAGAAGTCGATTTAAAAAAACAAAAACAAAAGCTTTATCACAAAAGTAAACAACATATCTGAAATGCAACAAAACCCCATCTTTCTGAAAGATGAATTCCCTCCCTCCCTTGCTTTCATCACTTTCTCAAGCTCCTGCTGCCTCTGGCCTCCTCCTCCTCCTCCTCTTCCTCTCTTCTGCTGAATTATTTGTGCAGTAAATGAAATGACAGATCGGCTGTTTGGACACGGTCTGAACATAGTTAAGAACCCATGTATTACCCTGCGTCACGAACGCTGGCTACTCCCTCGTGTTTTATGTCTCAGAGGGCTTTTGTACACACGAATATGGGTGCGTTTGTCACCGTGTGACAAACGCACCCATANCTCCCTCGTGTTTTATGTCTCAGAGGGCTTTTGTACACACGAATATGGGTGCGTTTGTCACACGGTGACAAACGCACCCATATTCTAATTGTCTATGGTCCGTCCTTCCTCTGATGACAGGCTAATGTTCTGTATATGCCAAACAGATGGTTGGATAATTGGTCAGTGTTGCCTTTTAACTGGTGGCAGTAATTAATACCAGCTTCACCTTTTCACGCTGCCCGCCTGATATAACACTGACGAAATGTCATAGGAGCATCTGTCTTCTCTCTCTCTCTCACACACACACACACAGTTTTCTGCTTGTCTGCTCCAAACTTTCTGTCACTTGGAATCACTATATCACCTCCTTCTGTCATCCACTTTCACGTCTCAATCAGTCTCCTATCCATTCTCATCTGGGTTTTTTTTTTTCTTTCGCCTGCCACCTCCATTCGTTTTCTGTCCGTCTGTCTCCTCAGGTTTTAATCTGTGGTTAACCTTTCTTTGGTTCTTTTTTTTTTTTTCCAGGAAAGCGAGGGATTCTCTGCCAACTTTCCGCCAGTTCTTCAGTTCAGCGTTCAGCCTGACCCATGTCAGCCTGGCCTCCATGAAGGTCCCTCCTGATTCTCTGAGGTGAGTCGCTGTCATGAACAAGAATTTAAAGGGACCAGAGAAAGCATAAGATCATCTTTTGGGCAAACCTGAATTGCCCATTACTTTCTACATATGTGTATATATGTACAGTATATATATATATGTACACAGTACTGTGCAAAAGACTTAGGCCACCCTAAAAAATTTTGTGTGAGGAAGATTTTTGAGACGGTGAGAATTTATTTTGTGTACCACATATAAGAAAACATTGTGACAAATATACACGTAAATAAGCTTACAGATTAAACAAAACTCAAATATTTGGTAAAATATGGAGTCTGCAGTCAGCATTTGGTATGACCCCTGTTTGCAAGCAGAAGAGTCTGGGCTACTTTTGCAATGAATCTTGAATTTTTGAATGACTTATAATAGTTTTGAACATTATCAGGTTGGCTAATTGTCACTGTTAAATGATTTTCTTTAATGTGTTTCAACATTTAAAGATGATGACAAAATTACTCCCTTGGGATGCATCAGTAGCATTTTATCATTGACAAAAAAAAGTGTTTTACAGTCTCCCAAGCAAAATGCCTAAAATTACACGGTTTGACAGGCATAAAATTGTGATTTTGAAACAACAAGGCAATTCACAAGGAGCAATAAGCCGACAAACAGGAGTCTCAAGATGTGGAATCCAAGAGGTCAACAAGAGGTTTCAGGAATCTGTAGAGCTAAAAGACAAAATCAGAAGTGGAAGACCAAGGAAGTTGTCACCAACTGATTGAGCAGTTCCTCAAAGTGTCTTCCTTGAGAGACAGGAAGAAATCCAACAAAGAGCTTGCTCCGCATCTGGCAGATTCATCTGGGTGCAAAGTTCATGCCTCCATGGTTTGAAGAAGTTCAGCCTGAAATGTCTTCATGGTCGTGTGGCTGTGAAGAAGTCCTATCTCCATTAAGGAAACTGGAAAAGAGACTTAAATGTGCCAAAACTCACAAGGAATAGAGTGGTGATCAATGGTGTAAGGTCCTCTGGAGCGACGAGTCCAAATTCAAGAGTTTTGGATCACAGCACTGTCAGTATATGTGAGGAGAAGGGTTGGAGAGTGATACATCAGAGAGTGTCTACAGCCTTCATGAAACGTGGCGAAGGTTCAGACATGGTACAGGGCTGTATTTAAGCCAGTGGAGTTGAGGACATTGTGAAAATCGATGGCATAATGAATGCTGAAAAGTAGAGTCCTTATCCAGCATGCTGCTCCTTTTGGGAAGCAGCTGATTGGGAAAGGCTTTGCTTATCAACATGACAATGATCCTGAGCACACAGCCAATGCAGCAAAATCATATTTGGAAAGAAAAACAGCTGACAGAACACTGACTGTGATGGAATGGCCTCCCACAGTCCTGACTTGAACGTGATAGAGGCAGTGGGATCACCTGGACAGGTGAAAACCAGAAGACAGACAAAGTCAAAAGAAGAGCTCTGGGAAACCCTGAAGGAAGCCTGGTATAATATGCCAAAAGCTTACTTGAAGAAACTTCAAGACAGTTTGTCTAAAAGAATGGAAGCTGTTCTACATGCAAAAGGGGGCCCTACCAAATACTGACTGCACACTATATATTTTACAAAATACTTCAGTTTTGGTTATTATTTACATAAGTGTATAGATATTTTCTTATGTCTGGTCCACAAAATAAATTCTCAGTCTAAAAAACCCTGCTCACACCAAATTTTTTAGGGTGGCCTAAGGCTTTTGCACTGTATGTGTGTGTATATACAGTATGTATGTATGTATGTGTGTATACATATATGTATGTTCAAGGTTTATCTGAATAAAGGCAGAACAGATTAAAACAATCAGGATTCATGAGGTTTAGTTTACAATGCTATAAAGTCGCCGCAAATAAAATAGATTATTATTTATTATACTACAATTTTCTTGATTTTTTAAAGATTTGTTATTATTATTATTATTTTTTTTTTTTTTTTCTCGCTGTTTGAAAATTCTTAATTTAGAAAATGAAAGAAAAATTGCGGGGGAGAAATTATAGAAATAAATACTTTAAACTACAGGAAATTTTAAATGAAAACATCAATCAAAAATCTAAGCTGTAGATTTATTTTCATTGAGTCCTTCACATGCCCTCTATAAAACACAAATGACACCTGGAAAATTGTGAAATGGCTTTTTGGAGGCCTCGATTGTTGTTTACAGGTTTGTGGAGAGTTGTAGAAATTTTCACAAGCCAATATTAGCTGTCCTGCCTAGTAAAGGATTTTCTGCAGTGCAGCTTTTTTGGTGTCAAATGACAGAGAAATTCAATGAAAAGTAAAAGTATAAAACAAAATGACTTTTATATATGACTTGGAAAGCTTCGTAGAATAAGTTGTGGCGTGTGTTCCTGTGTTCTGAGTGGTGAAAGAGGAAGTCCCACTCAGCCACTCGTGCTAAAAACACATCCACTCACACTGCTGTATGGTGCTTCACTTTAAAGCTCCACTAAATGCAACCCATGAAGGATTATTGCTGAATGGCTCTAAGTTTAGATTAATTTTTAAAGGGCCAACTGGTGATTGTGAGCGTTTGAGCCCAATATGTACAACTCGCGTACATTACTGACAACCAATTTCCAAAACATAAAACCGTATTTTAGTTTTCCTGTTATTTTTTAAATCCTCTAATCTTTCAAAATCAAATGTTCAGGTGATACACTCACCTTAAAATTCATTGATTTGCCTTCTAATACTTATGCATGATTCTAGAAGGCATGGTCATTTTTAATTTTTCAGTAAAAGCCATCTTATCCTGGACTATATTCCTGGCAGAGAAATACATGCAGCTCCATGTGGGATCGGTTAAATAAAGATACTTTGGCAAATAAACCTAATAGACATCTTGTTCTCTGTGCTGGATTGCATATCTCAAGCATGTTTGAAGTCTCTACAAGTTGATTTTAATGGCGTACTGGAATGAACTGCAAACAATGGCAGTCTGGAAGGAAAGGAAAGGTAAGGTAAGGAAAACAATTCTGAAATAACCGCTGAAGTCGTATATTTTTGGAAATGATCGGCAATAATGTATACCAGGGGTACTCAAATATAAATCTTAAAGGTCCACAAAGTCAGTAAGGTATAAGGTCCGTTTATTAAGGTCAGTCAAGCCAGGGTCAGATTAGGAGCTTAATTTTTCCTGGGAATTTATGGTGTCGGGGGGGGGGAAATGCACAATCACTGGTATGGTCCTTTAACTTTTGGAAAGCAGCTGAATAAGTATAATAGTTGTTTTCATTATTGTATCCTTGAAGGATGCAGAACTCAAACTTGAATCTCACGCGTAGATGTGTACATGCTGGCCTTGTGATGGCAACACAAACACAGAACAACTCAGCATTTCAAAGCTGATATTTTTCTCTATTTTTATTGTCTTGAATACTAAAATAGTTTATTCCACACGGGCTGTAGCGCACTTTCAAAGCATCACTGAGCTTTTTCACACGCCAAAAAACCCTTGTTCTCAACAGTAGAGTCATTTTCTAGTTTAAGCAGCCTGGCCTCGAATCAAGAGAACACAGATTCGAGCCCCTTCATCCTGGCAAGTATCAGCTGTATCATTACAAACTCCCCCAGAACTGCAGCTGAACCACGTGCTGACCAAGC
Source organism: Lucifuga dentata (assembly GCA_014773175.1). NCBI lineage: Eukaryota > Metazoa > Chordata > Actinopteri > Ophidiiformes > Bythitidae > Lucifuga > Lucifuga dentata. The sequence continues at coordinate 106,365 of VXCM01002749.1, forward strand.
AGGAAAGTGAAAAGAGCTTCCCTGCGGGGATAAATACAGTTCTGCAATATTACAGTTTGTCTGTGAGCTGTGCAGCCTGCTGGGAGCTTCATATAGCCAAAAAACATAATCGATAGCAGCCTAAGCGAAGGCAAAGGCCGGTAATTGAAGTTATTGTGTGCTGCATAATGGATCGTAGCCAAAAAAAGATGGACCAGACTCCCTGCATCGCCTCTCTCCTCATTAACTCCTTGTGTGTGTGAACTCATAGCACGAAACAACCTCCAGCAGAGCCTTGATCTGCAACTGCTGCGTGTGTGTGAGTGCATGCGCATTTGTACCTGTGCACATGCAACAATTGGTTACTTCTTCTGAATGCAGATTGAAGGCTTTAGGTGCTATGAATCAGCTTTAAGCTACTTTTCTCTAAATCCTTTAATAGGGCTCTAAAACTTTTCGGCTGTGCAGGGCAGCATGGGGCAGCGGGTGGAGGTGTGGGGGTGGATGATCTATTCAGGCTGTTAGGGGCAGGAAAAGCAGCAGCGTCGGATTTATGCCAGCTGATCTTTCTTTCGATCTCTCATTTTTCTTTTCCTGTCATTTTCCTCTTTAATCTGTTTGTCCGCTGTGCTTTTCGCCCTTTCTCTCCCTTCCCATCCTGCCTGTGTTTCCCTCCAGGGCTCTATTCCTCGGTCTGTCCAATAACCCTCATATCGCTGATTTACACCTGGACATCAGCAGCTGTGAGGTACGGCATGTCGGCCTGCGCTCTGCAAACCTTCAGTCGTTTTCTCATGGATTGATGCTCGTGGCTATTCTATCATATTCTGTTTCTGTCTGCCTTCCTCCCTCAGTTGAGGTCAGCAGGAGCTGCGGTCATTCAGGAGCTGTTTCCTCGAGTTTCCTGCGTGGGGACTTTAGACATTTCTGATAATGGTATGAGTCACACCAAAATGCACACACACTCACACACACACTCACTGGGGCTTCACTTAAGGCACTTTCAGACCTAGTGTTTGTAAGTTTAGAAGTAAATTATGGACCTTGTTACCCAGAACCTTCTGGAATCAGAACCACGTGATTCCTTCCTTGAATTTTTTTTTTCCTCACATTCCCGTGGCTCTTCAAGTATTATGAAGATTATGAAAATTACAATGAATTTTTATAGCATGACAGCCGCGTCATGCAAGTAAGCTGGAGTTCTGATAGATGTAGAGAGATTTTTAAGTATGCACTTCCCCTTCAGCTTACAGTTTTAGAAGTTTTCCATCTATTTCCAAAGCCTTGAAAAACCTGATTTTTGCTGTGTGTTGCTGTTTCTCCTGTGTTTGACCAATCAGTGATGTTTGATCTTGTGAGCATCTTCTGCACTGTAAAATGTGAAAAGCTGTTCTTACATAAAACAAATCTAGGAAACCGATTGCTTTGAAAAAGGTAAGTAAATATAACTATTAGTCTTAAGTTATATTTAAGCTCAAGTAGACATAAAATAAACATAACTTAAGACTAATAGTTATATTTACATACCTTTTTCAAGGCAGTTGGTTTCCTAGTTTGTTTTTTTTTTTTTTAAGTAAGATCAACTTGTCACATTTTACAGTATGATGAAGTCTGGAGTAGGAGCCAAAAAAAAAGATCCAGCAACTAAGGTCCCTTTTACACCTTGCATTAAAATGCCATCTCAGTATCCGGATACTTTATCTGGATAATAACATCTGTTGACGGGACTTGCATTTACAGCCTGTGTTAGCATGCATTCTCATGATCTGGATGCTGCTTCTATTGTGATTTTAGCCCATCCTTCTTCATTTAAGAGCATCATCTATTTATACAATACCCAGCAACTTTTTTTGCGTAGCGTGTCACCGTCCAGTTGTGGGTACCCATTTACAGCAAAATCCCAACTCCCATTCAAAATAACTTTAGCGAGCAAAGCCAGAAAGATGAGGCATGGCAACATTTTCAACTTGTGGGTGGATTTTTATCTTATGAATGAGTCCTAGCTGTGTGGGTTGCATTTGCACCTGGCTACTTGTGACAGAGATCCAATCACAATGAGATTGCTGATTGGATGTTAATGAAAGGTGCAAATGGGGCGTATGGTTCCGGTACAACAATGTGTCCGGATTCCTGGGGTTCCTCAGTTCCTGAAAAGGTTCCCACAGTGCAAAAGGCATGTAGACAGTAACTGTAAAAGCTGGACATGTGCACATTAAACATCAAAATATCAACCTATTCACAAAAATAAGAAGGGTTCCTTTGATTTCTGTACTTGCAAAGTTTAAACACATTTGGCTGTCTTTGTACGATTTCAAAGATGAGTTGTAAAAGTGCAGATAATGACAGATCTCCTCACACATCCTCTCCACAAGCTAAATTAATCTCACACCTTCATAAAAAAAAGAGATATTGTTGAAGTGATCTTAATACAACACAGATATTTATTTCCTTGACAATCAAGCTTTTTAGCCTTTGTTGCTGAATCTTGTTTCTTTTTTTTCTTGCCATGACAACCACTTCCTCATAGCACTGACCTCCGTCCTTGAGGTTTTTTAAAAAATGTGAGTGGGTGGGAGTGGGGTGTTAATTGGGAGAAATTTCAGTGTGTGTGGAGAGTTGCTTCCTAAACAGGATGAGCCGGGGGGAAAAAAACAGAGTTTTGAAAGCCAAAAATTGCAGTACTTGGCAAAATAAATGATGAATCACTGGTATCAGCCCAAGTACCTCCCCCACACGCACATTCACATTAAAAATTCATCTCATTTCATGCAGTAAAAATATTACTTGTTTCCAATTTTAATATGACTTAATATGTAACGGTTCTTTGTGTTTGAGAGCAAGTCAAATTATCTGATCGGATGCTTAAATAAGGAAATATTCAACAAATCTGAGGTGGCAGGTTTTGAAAAGGCACCGTATCACTTGATGTTGCTGGTTTTACACTTCTGCTGTAGCTTGTATAATGTACTTTTTGCAGGTCTGGATGCGGATTTGCTGGCTGTCATCCCGGCGTTCTCCAGGCATCCGTCCCTCAAACACCTGATGCTGGGGAAGAACTTCAACATCAAGGGCAGGTAGGGACTGCGCTGGAACCTGACACACACACACACACGGGACTACAGATGCTGGTGAAGATGATGCTAATGATGAATGTTTTCCTCCTCTCTCTCTCTCTCTCTCTCCTCTCCTCAGGGTGCTGGATGAAATACTGCAGAAACTAGTTCATTTGGTGCAGGAGGAAGAGTGTGTGAGTTGGATTATGTAACGTACTGTACAGAAGCACGCCTACAAATGCTTTTATTCACAGATTTCAAGCCACACACACTCACTGCACAAGTCCTTTTCTCTGTATGGTGAATCATTTATTTGGTCTCAGTTTCTTCTCCTGTGGCTCTCTCTCTCTCTGCTCTCCTCTGTCTCAAATCCACCGTGAAAAGTAGCTTACTCAATTATTTACAGCGATTGATGGCGATAACTCACAACCGTGTGCATAAACAGACTCACAGAGGCACACGCGCACCCATAAATATGCAAATATGAGTTTTTTTTTTTTAGAGATTTGTTTATTTGTTTATTTATATGTTTATTGGAGAAGGACTGATGCAGGAACACAGATTATTCACAGAATAATCTAATGCCACATATCATAGCATTTTCAATGCCTTTGCAACCTCTTGTCAGCAGATGGGCTTTTACAGAAATACATAGCCTGCTGTATAATACAGCATTAAAATGCATATGAGGCAATATAAATACTTCAACGAGTAAGAAGGCAAACAATAAAGCCAAATACAATACAATACAATATTAAAATATGATACAAATGCTTATGTCAGTAATAATGTATAGCAATACAGTAAACCCAGAGAATATTCAATCAGTTTATTATCAAAAATTAAACAGCAAAGACAAGACAAAAGATATCTGATCACCCGTAATTGTAATCTTAACCGCAATTCAAATACTGTTTTAACTTACAGTTATGTTTTACTTTAAATTTATCCCAGTTATGATCTAGTTTAAGCTCTGCAGGTAGTTCCAGGTTGTTGCCTGTTAGCCAAGTTATCCATTAAGTGATGACAAAATACCAAATACCAAAAGTCATCCATGTATGTTCGCAAATCATTTGGTCCAGATTTTAGCTTGACATTATGCTGAGTGATAACAGATGAACATCACAAGTAAGAAAATTAATTATTTTAGCAGCTGAATTGCTTAGAAGTCGTGCAGAAAAAAATCAAAAATATGGTAAAATGTAACTATCTGAAGGCACATATATATTGTTGTCAATAAACTGCTGATCAGTGTGATCACACAAAAATCAAAAGAAAATGGACATTTAATTCTTGTTCAATATCATAAAAACATATCTTTTACTTCTGGACTCTTGAGGAAGGGAAAAAAATTCTGTGTTGATGAAAGAGTTTTGTCAAAAAAAAAAACTACATTAAAATGAAAAATGCAAAAANAAAAAAAAAAAAAAAAAAAGATAAATCAATTACTTTGAAAAGTTTTAAAGTTGGTTTTCTAATTTATTTATTTATTTATTTATTTATTTTGCTTAACAGTGATTTATAATTTTAGCAACAATTTATCGTATTACATTTTGTTGTTGTTTGACAGAAATGCTTCCTAATGCACAGAGTCTGCAGACAAGTCAGCTATAATTAGAGTGTAATTCTGATTTCTGTTTGGCTTGTTTATTATTTATTGGATCACCATTAGCTTCTGCAAATGCAGATGCTAGTCTTTCTGGGGTCCAGCAATACACAAACACATAAGGAAACAAATATGTCTGACATAAAATATATAATATATAGAACAGACTAAATATTACATAACTTAAAGAACCATTAAACAGTTGAGTTAGCATGCATCTTGTTAGGTAATGAATGCATAAAATTCCTTTAAATTTAAAACAACAAACAGAAAGCAGCTCGAGAAGATGGTCATGCAGATAAATGACATCAGCTGATTTTCTGCAGGAAATGTCAAACTTGTATTTTCAAACTTTTCCTGTTCTTAATGTGCACAGAAGTGTCTTTTAGGTAGTTTGCTTGCATCTCTCCTCTGATCGTCATGGAGACGTGCATGAACGGTGTCTAGTTGTGATCATGAGCGAGCAGATTGGTGCTATATGGTCACTTCCTTCTCGCTAAACCTAAAATCTTGTTGCGATCTTGCAAGCGTGGAGCGTCGTTCTATTCGGACGAGCTGAGGAATACATGGAATTTTTTTTTAACTCTTCCTCTCTGTGCTCTCTCTCTTTTCCTGCATCCTCCAGGCCCTGCAGTCCCTCTCTCTGGCCGACTCCAGGCTTCGACAGCGGGGCACCGTGCTGGTAAACACCCTGGGCTCCAACGCTTGCCTCCGTAAGGTGGACCTCAGCGGCAACAGCCTGGAGGATGCCGGTGCTAAGATGCTCAGCAAAGCCCTGCAGATCAACACCACTCTCAGGTGTGTGTGTGTGGCTCTTAAAAATAACCGCGGCGCCCTTGTGGGATTGAAGAGGGAGGACTAGAGGGATTTCCTTGCAGACCAGAGAACTCAGGTGTGGAGCGGAGGGGAGGAAAAAGATGGCAAAAAAGGAGTTTTTTTGAGGACAGATGAAAGAATAAGGTCAGATAGAAATGTAATATGTTAGATGTGGTTCAAGAGTAGAGAACGTATTGGATTTGCTTAGAGGCTGAATTGCGAGATCAATGCAGCGCTTTAATGATGGAGAGAAAGTGAACCGTGTAGGAGATGAGAGGGTAAGCGCGAATGGGAGGGACAGCGAGGCAAAACAGGAGGAGGGAGGGACGGGAAGCGATGCCCTTCAGGCAGACGATGTAATGTAGCGCCCATAAGTGAGGGAAAAGAAGCAATTGAGAGAAAGAGGTTGCGTTTCGGTTTTTTTTTTTTTTTTTTTTTNTTTTTTTTTTTTTTTTTTTGAGTTACGTTTGGGGAAGTGGAATGGAGGGAGAGGAAATGCCCCAAGGGATTGATAGAAACTCTGAGCTGGGAAAGAAGAGCAGAAAGAGAGATGGGAGATAAGAAAGGAGTATTTGGATGGATATGAGAGAGAGAGAGAGAGAGAGAGAGAGAGAGAACCTAAGGGGTGAGATCTGGGATTCACCGGTATAGTTTCTAGGGCACGANAAGGAAAGGAGGGAATAAAATGAGTGAGGTGTTAAAAGCAGGAGTCAGATGGATGGAGGTGGAGAATCTGCACTATGAACTAACAACTCATTACATCCTGATGCCTCCTGCTTTCCTCATGTTGTGATATGAGTTCATCTGATGCACAAGCTACATACAGCTACATGCTAAGACTCTGAAAGTGACAAATGTCTCTCTCTCTCTCTCTCTTTTCTTTCCTTCTCTGTCTCTTGTCTCTCTACCTCTCCATTTCTCTTGTTTCCATTACTGTCACTCTCTCTCCTTCTTTCTCTTTTTTCTCTCTCCTCTCTCTTGTTCTTCTCTCTCTTTTTCTCTCTTCCCTCTCTCTCTCTCTCTCTCTCTCTCTCTCTCTCTCTCTCTCTCNTCTCTCTCTCTCTGTCTCTCTCTCTCTCTCTCACTCTCTCTCTCACTCTTTCCCTTATTTTCTTTGTCTTTTGCTCTCTTGCATTCTTACTGACCATCTCTCCCTTTTGCTCCAATCTTTCTTGCTCTGTCTGTTTACTCTCTTTCTCTCTCTCTCTCTCTCTCTCGTCTCTCTCTCTCTCTCTCCCTCTGTCTTTCTCTATTTCCTCCTGGCTCGATCCCACTCAGGAGTGTGATGTGGGATCGCAACAACACCACAGCAACTGGCTTCCAAGATGTGGCAAGAGCGCTGGAACAGTAGGATGAACACACACACACACACACACACACACACACACACACACACTAATCTCGCATCGGATATGAAAGCCAGATAACAATCTCTGAGCCTCACCGTACAATGTTTACTATTACACAGCATTTCATCAGTCCTCTGATGTGCCTCACACTCACACACTGTTGTTTTTTTCATCATGTGTGGGTGTGCAGTTTCTGTGTGAGTGTGTGTGTCTGTTATATAGGGTGGTATGAAAGGCTTGTGCATAATAGAGAACTGGAGAGAGAAAAACCATTATTGTTGTAATTCATAACCGTCCCTTGGCATTTCCTGTTTGTTCTTGTTAACAGCGCGGTAATTTTAATTATTACAGCAAATACGATATTCATGTATGTTTTCTTTCTCCTCCCTCCTTCCTTTCCTATGCCACCTTATCCTCTCTCCCCTTGTTAGTAACTTTACCCTGCAGTACATGCCCCTCCCCCTCAGTGACATCACTCAAGCGTACCGCAGCGCACCGGAGAAGACCGACCAAGCCCTCACCAAGGTGAGACGTGTGTTATGAAGACGCTTATGATGAGGAATATAACGGCACAGTACAGATCCATGGGTCTGATGAATGAATTTCACCTCTTTATGCATAACAAATGAGTGTGCGAGTTTGTTACACATTATTATTTTGCTGTCTTGAGAAGGCTACAGGAAGTGTGTGTGCTGTAAACTTATTTGCATTATCCAACCGTGGAAAACAAGGTGACAAGCACCACACAAAGCTCTGAATTTGTAATGCATCAGTCCTCCCAGCTCTTTTGTACGGCTAATGCTGCATTCCAGTCAGAGGGGGAATGTCGGAATTTCTCAGCTGAAAATTCCAACCTCGGAACTCCAAGCGTTCAGCAAAAAAACATGGCTGGACACCAATAAATACCATAAAGTAAATGTTTGGTCCTGCACAAGAGGCTTAATGATGATTGAGCCAACAATTTACAGAAGAAAGTTTATATTAAAACAAAATAAATTCAGTTGTTGCTGCATGTGTGAGGTTTACTATTTTAGGCTATTGTTTCAGCATTAAAGGACCATACCGTTGATTTTGCATGTGTAAACCCAATGAATATTATCCACATACATGTTAAATCACTGACAATTTCCGAAACATAAAATAAAACATTAAATAAAGTTATTTTTACAAAAAAACTTAATAGATATAGTGTTTGCAGTGATGAATTACTTATTTCAAGTGTGTTTCAAGTCTCTATAAGTTGATTTTAATAGCGTACTGGAATGAACTGAAACCAATAGCTGCCTTTAAAGTAGAGAAAGAAAATTCTCAAATTTACCGCAAAAGTATTTTGGGAGTGAAGTAATGTGCATATGGGGACTCAAACATGCAAAATCACCGCCATTGTCCTTTAAGGTACTCTGGACTAGCCTAACAAATCCTTTTCTGCTTCTTTTGCTGAGAGTGGATAATGTATTAAAAACTATGCAGGCTTTTGATTTCTGTCTGTAAAACCCAAGCCCTCGAGGAAAGCTTGATTCCATCTTTCTTTTCGCAAGATTATCAAACAATGAATGTTTTTCACCTGCTGAGTCAAGAAAACTGCATCAGAGGCGTCCTGTTTATGTAAGGAGATCAAAATCTACTCCACGCTCGCCTTATTACTATGCAAATGGACTCAACTTGTCTCCTGTCTGCTGCACACTGTGCTTCGTAAACACCTGTCAACTGACTCCTGTTTGTTTTGGTGTATGTGTGTGTGTACGTGTGTGTGTGTGTGTGTGTGTGTGATAGATCCAACGTGCCCTGCTTAGGAATAACCAGACTCAGCGTTTCTCCCAGAAGCAGGCTCTCAGGCTACACCAAGGCCTCGTCACCAGCACAGCCGAACAGGTACGTGTGTGCGAGTGTGTGTGTGTGTGTGTGTGTGTGTGTGTGTGTCTGAGTCTACATACATGGTCACAAACAAGTCAAGATTTTTATTTTGCTGAGCGCTTTCCTGACGCTAGTTTATTGCATGTGATTGCATGCATCTGTGTGTGTCTGAGTTTGTTCTTTTTGTGTGTGTACAGGTGATGGAGCGTCTCTGTGTGCGAGTGCAGCAGCAGGTGTGTGTCCTGAAAGGCTGCGAGGAAGCCGAGGAGGTTCAGACAGCCAGACAAATCCTCAAAGAGGCCAGAAACTCAAGAGCTGTGAGTAGATTTCCTGTGTGTGTGTGTGTGTGTGTGTGTGTGTGTGTGTGTTTAGGTAACATGTAATCTGTAATGTTAAAGGATCATACCAATGATCTTGCATGTTCGAGCCCAATATATACAACTGTCGTACATGTTACATTACTGACAACCAATTTCCAAAATGTAAAACTATAGTTTAGTTTTCCTGTTATTTTTTAAAATCCCCTAATCTTTCAAAATCAAATATTCAGGTGATACATCCACTTTAAAATTCAATGTTTCGGCTGCTAACACTTATGCACATTGTAGAAGGCACGGTCATTTTAATTTCTCTATAAAAGCCATTTTCTCTGGGACTATATTCTGGCGGAGGAATACACCATCTTCCGTGCAGTTCTGTGTTGGGTCGCTTAAATAAAGTTACTTCAACAAAAAAAACCTAACAGACATGTTGTTCGCTGTGATGGATTACGCATCTCAAATGCGTTTCAAGTCTCTACAAGTTGATTTTAATGTTGTACTGGAATGAACTGAAACCAATTGCAGTCAGAAAGGTAGGAAAAGCAATCTAAAATTTACCTCTAAATTAGTATATTTTGTGAAATGGAAGTCAGTAACATTTATGCAGATTGTGTATATTGGGCTCAAACATGCACGATTACTGGTATGCTCCTTTAGCAGGTTTCACCACTAGATTTGTAGCAGAAATAATCATATTTTATAGGTATTGTAGACTATGATGTATATTGTGTCTTATTCTTCATATTCTCCCTGTCTTATACCTCCCCATCCTTGCCTCCTCTGTGTGTGTGTTAGCTGTATCCGTCTCTGTGTGAGCTGGCCCACGTGCTGTCAGTGGACGGTCCTGTCAAACAGCGGCTGGACACACTGGCTGGAGAACTGGCCAAGGCTGCCGACAAAGAACTGCAGGTATGAAGGAAACGGATCTGTGAGTAGGAATGAAAAATCATAACTACAAGCAAATAGGTGTAAGCAGTTAAATGTCATCAAGTATCAAAAGTAAAAGTACTCATTGTGAAGAATGGTAACTGTCAGTGTTAAATTATTCACGCATTAACGCATTAACATATGGTACACTACATATTAAAGGACCATACCAGTGGTTTTGCACGTTTGAGCCCGCATACATGTTAAGTTAGGTCTCTGTGAGGGAGTATAGTCCCAGGAGGCTTTTACAGAGAAATTATAAATAACCCTTCCATCTACATTTGAACATATGTTAGCAGGCAAGACATTTTTTTTTTTAAATTTTTATTTATTTATTTTTTAGTTTAAGGTTGGTGTATCACCCAAATATTTGATTTTGAAAGATTAGTGGATTTGGCTAAAATAGCAGGAAAACTAAAATACAGTATTATGTTTTGGAAAATGGTTGTCAGTAACATAATGTATATTTATTGGGCTTAAACATGCAGAATCACTGGTATGGCCCTTTAAATTGCTTATTTCTAAATAGCACTGTGTTTGGCGCAGCTCCACCAATTTCAAAAGAAATGTAGCATTTATAATCACAAGGAAATTTCTGTTATTTTCCCAATAAGAATTGGTTGCACCAGACAGTAAAATGATTTTAAAAAGCAGGAATTTATAATTTTTTTGAAATTTTATTTATTTATTTATTTTTTAGCCCATCAGCTGTACTGGCACAAAAAAACCCAACAACTTTCTGCTGACTTTTAAAGGACTTGAACACGATTTATGTCCCTGCTTGTGCTTCCCAACTTGCTAGCAATGCAGGAAGATAATTGTCTAAATTGAAAAAAATATCAGCAAGGGAATATTCAATTCTAAATGTGCAAAACTGCGTGTGAAGTGGTGAAAGAATTATACATATGGATGAGCGAGTGAGTGGATGATGTGACAATGAATTCATGACAGGACAGATTGTTGCATTGCTGATAAATAAAAGATGACAACATGCAGACATGACTATGCTTCAAGCTGCCAGATGAAAAGCTAAACAGATGAATAATAGAACACTGAGGACAGATAAAAGTGAATATATAGAGGAGGAGCATGAAAGAACTGCGTTTATTGATAAACATACAAAACACGTCATGAAACACATTTTGTAGTAATGCGCGTCTTCGTGTCCAGGTGATCGTGGACTCCATGGTGTCTCTGTGCCGTGAGTTATGCCCCATGTCCTGCTCGGCCGCGGAGAGGCTCAGCCCGCCTCTTTCATCCATCTCCGAGCAAGTTTCAATCCCTCGTTCCACCATNGCGGAGAGGCTCAGCCCGCCTCTTTCATCCATCTCCGAGCAAGTTTCAATCCCTCGTTCCACCATCCGCAGCGCGCTGATGGAGAGAGCTGCTGAGGATATCAACAGAGCCCTGGAGTAAGAAAAGCAGCCGGCAAAATGTTCGGAAGTATCGAAGCAGTTCAGCTGGAATCGTAGCTTTCTGTTCATTTTCCTTGCTGTGTTTATTCCCTCCTGTGTCCCTCTTTCCTTCGCCTCTTCTCAGGGAGGTGAAGTTATCCGTGGTCTCATATCTGACAAACTCCATCGTGGATCAGATTCTACAAGAACTCTACACCACTCATAAAACCCTGGTACTGGTAATGTCCCTTTCCTGCATGGCTTCTTCTAGTGTGAGTAGCTTTGTGCTGCCAGCTCATTTTAACGAAGACATATTCTGCTTTTATTTTTATTTCTCCTGGTGGTTCTAACGTAATATAGGCAGAGTTTGTGTAGAACATTATCAAAGTGTCAAAAGTTGAGGTTGATGCCGATAGAAGTAAGACAAACCTGCAGATCCTGAACTGCCTTGAAAACATTTGGATTGGTCCTTTATTGTTATTACAATGCACATTTTATATTTAATATTTAATTTCCACATTAATATCAATATCTTGCCTTTAAGTTTTTATTCTTTTTTTATTCTATTTGATTTAGTATAGTATCGGTGTTCTGTCTTTTGCCTACCTGTTTTTTTTTTTTTNTTTTTTTTTTTTGTTTTTTTTGGTAACTGCTGCAACACTGAAATTTCCCTGTGGGAATAAAGTACACTCTCTCTCTCTCTCTCTCTCTCTCAAACTAATCTAATCTACTCTTCTACTCTTATCTTATCTTATCTTATCTTATCTGTCTGTCTATCTGTTGAACATGTTGACATGTTGATATCAACATGTAACAGATGAATTTATCAGCCCCTGAGTATGAGGCTATTGAGAGTTTGAAGGTGTTGCCTGTTCAGGCCTGATGCAGCTGGCCAATCAGAAAAGAGCTGGATTTTCTGAAGAGAAAAACCAGCTCTATTCTGTTTCAGTTTTTAGGTACTGCCCTTAAAGGGGCAGTACCTCACTCAGTGTGCACAGTGTGCTGCATCAAGGAAAAGTAGCTTTGCAAAGGGGACCTGTATTATGTTCCATTTAAAACTGTTTTTTGTGGTTGACATTTTGACATGAGATACTGTATTATACTGTTCATAGTGTATTATTATATTAACTGCTGCATAATAACTGTACTGTATAGTCATCACAGTTAATCATACGGTTAATTAATATTCAACATTAATTGGAAATTTGGCCATCACATCACCTGTAGTCTATGATTTTCAAATGGGTTGCAAAGAGAAATGACAAGAAGAGGAAAGGGAACGAGAGAGTGAGATTATACTCAGATAACAAAAAAATCAATTCTGAACAACTGTAATATTCTCTTTATTTAATATTCAATTTGATATTCAGTCATTTTCTACTGTAGCGTCTATTATAGCGTCATTTGAGCCGAGTGCAGCAACTCATTATTATTTTTGTGTCTCTTGTCATCTCACTTGAACATCTCACTTTCTGTGAGATGTTCAAGGACCCCTCAAAATCTAGTAAATTTTGAAAGTGTATCACACAAACCTCCCAGGCTGTCCAAAGGTTTGTGCACCTTTAATTTCTAGGATCTGCAGGTGAGTACCCTCTCTACTCACCTGATTCCCCCATCTAGCCTCAGATGATGGTGTCATATCTGATATGAGGATTTTTTTTTTTTGGCCGCCAAAAATATAAAAATAAAATAAAATAAAGGACTTCAATGAAACTTGGGTAAAATCCCTCCAGCATCATGTTAAGTCTGAAGAATATGTTGAAAAGTAAATAACTGGCAACATCTGGAGTTAGATCTTAATGTGGAAGGTTCAGAAGTTATCAGTCAACCCTCATGGGTTGTGCATGTTGTTCAGATGCTGCTATATATGGAAAGTTTATAGCATAGCCTAGAGGAGTTTTTCAGGAGAATGCTGTGTTGAGTGGAAACGGCTCGATCTGTGTCAGTTAAAGGAAAAGGTTTAGACATTTGATGCTCTCACCTGCGTTATATTCAAAACATGGCTTTTGGTAAGCCTAGCGTATTCTGTGTCCTCTGCTTTGCATTCTGTTCACTTGTTTCTACCGTTGCATCTCATTTTGTTCTCTATTTTGCTGCAGCGCCTGTTTGTCCTCTATCATACCTCACATCTCTTTGATAATCAAGAAAATGGATTTGATTCATATTCTTTATGAATAACCAGAGGAAAAACACATTTTGCTTTGTTTATGAGTTTCTGCGGCACAAGGACAGACACACCTCTCATCAGAGATGGTGCTGAGGGAAAAACTTTCAGGTGTTATTACTGTGCGTGTCTGTCTTTGTGTGACTTTGTGTTGTTATCTGTGCTTGTGTGTGTTACGTCAGCTGCGACAGGTGTCTCAGGCGAAGCGTTGGGACGACATCGGGACGGGCAGACGAACCGTCAGGCAGTCCAGGATAGTCGAGTCCCTGGAATTCCCTGATGAGGACCTGAGCATCAACTTGGGAATTGTATGTTAAAGATACAGTATAATGATAACATACATGTGCTTTCATTTCATAGATGTATGAAAGGACCATACTGGCAATTTTGCATGTTTAAGCCGAATATTTTCAATCTGCTTACATGTTACGCTTCTGACAACCAATTTCCAAAACATAAAACAATATTTTAGTTTTCCTGCTATTTTTCCAAATTTACTAATCTTTCAAAATCAAATATTCAGGTGATACACCCACCTTAAAATTCAATGTTTTGCCTGCTAACNTAATCTTTCAAAATCAAATATTCAGGTGATACACCCACCTTAAAATTCAATGTTTTGCCTGCTAACACTTATGCAAGATTATAGAAGACACTGCCGTTTTAATATCTCAGTAAACACCTTCTTCTCCTGGCACTATATTCCCTGGCGGAGACATACGTTGTCTTCCATCCAGCTCTGTGTTGGACTAGTTAAATAAAATTGCTTTGACAAAAAAACAAAAAACTAATAGACATCGTGTTCGCTGTGATGGATTACGTATCTCAAGTGTGTTTCAGGTCTCTACAAGTCAATTTTAATAGCATACTGGAATGAACTGAAACCAATGGCAGTCTGAAAAGACAGGAAAAAAAATTCTAAAATTTACGGCTCCAGTGGTGTGTTTTGGAAAAAGTCAGTAATGTAATGTGTATATCGGGCTGAAACATGCCAGTATTGTCCTTTAACTATTAATATGTTACTGTTATGTGAGTGATATTGGTAGAATTAATGGTAAACAGGATTGGCATTCTCTGGTAGATGACGTAGCGTGTTTATTATTCGCTTCTTTGTCATATTTGAACAGTAATTTGTGACCTGAAATCAATGCACACTCCTAATATAAATATGTCTTTTGTTAATAGGACACTATGGCCATTAAGAAGCCGAGCTCCAGAACTAGAAGAATCCGTCCTGTCTCCACCAGACTGAGTGAGTTTCGTGCTTTGAGTCGCAGCTCAGAAATACTGAATGCTAATATGTCACTTTGTATTTGCAGCAGGGTCAGGGACTTTCTCTTTCATCAACCGAAAAAGTGTTTTCTTTTGTTTTTGAAATGCAGCTGACACAAAAAAGTCTGAAGTAAAAGGAATCACAAGTGCTTCTTCATTCATTCGCTTTAGAATTCTTTGACATGAAACAGGATCGACTTTAAACCGGGCTGAAATGCGGTTCGGCTCAGAATGTGAAGTGAAAAGACTTTCTCTTTGTCTTCGCCGTCTCACCGTAGGTCTCATTGATGAGCCTTGCTCCTCTCCAATCCCCTCGGCTCCAGCCCACCCCGCCCCCCTCTCCCACTCGGCATCATGGGAGTGTCTCTCCACCCTTCCCACCAATGGGTCACCCTTACGTCATGTGACACATGTCAGGCCACGCCCTCCGCGGAGACACAGGCCAGGACACCTTCCCCCAGAATCTGTGAGTGGATGACATGTTATGTGAGAGTGACCTTTGACCTTGGTCTAACTATGAATGGACAGGGATCAGCTTTCCCATGGAGGATCGCTGGTCCTAGGTACTATTAAAGGACTATTATGGTGATTTTACATGTTTGAGTGCAATATATATATAAAACCTGCATATGTTACTGACAACCATTTCCCAAAATACACCATGTTATGGGTAAAGCTAAGATTTTTTTTCCTTCCTTCCAGACTGCCATTGGCTTCAATTCCAGTACATTATAAAACATCAACATGTGTAGACTTGAATCACGATTAAGATACGTAATCCATCACTGTGAACATGATGTCTACTAAGTTTTTTTGACAAAGTAACTTTATTTAACTGGTCCAACACAGAGCTGCACGGAAGAAAATGTATGTCTCCACCAGGGAATATAGTCCCAGGAGAAGACTTTTACCAAGAAATTAAAAACAACCATCCCTTCTATATTTGGACATATGTTTTAGCAGGCAAAACATTGAATTGTAAGGTGTGTGTCTCACTTGAACATTTGATTTTGAAAGATTAGGGGATTTGGCAAAATAATATGAAAACTAAAATGCGGTTTTATATTTTGTAAATTTGTATTTATTGGGCTGTTTATTGGGTAGTATTTAATAGGATTAAACATACAAAATCACCAGTATGGTCCTTTTCAGGGTGGTTTCTCCTACATGAATAAATATTGTTCAGCAGATATACTCATCCTGTTCTATCTCTCCTTTCCTCAGTAGAAATGATACACTTGATGTGCTTAGAAGATGCTCTTAAAGTTTTTCCTCCATTTTTTTTTTTTAACACAGGCTATGATCTTTTACAAAGTGTCTGCTCTCTTCCTTGAGCCTAGAAAGAGGAGTTTTTCCTCATCTATCAGCCCCATTACATATCATGTTTTCTGCTCCAGTATGAACTCAGATTACATGATGACGTTTGGTTTCCCACAGGAGCTCAGAAGGTGAGGAGGTGAGAGACTGAACCGAATCCAACAAAGCAGTCTGTTTTGATTTCGTCTTTATCTCTCGTCTCTCTGGTGCTTTGTGTGAACTTCAGTTACTCATCTTGTTTTCCATGCCAATGGCACTTTCCCAAAATAAGCTTCTTTTAAGAGGGAAGCTGTCACACGTGTCTCCGTGACTCAAATGTTAACCTCGCGCAGCATCTCCCTCCAACCTAACGGCTTGTTTGTTCCGAGACTTTATCAAGGCTTTTTTCTGAAATCGCTACAAACTCAGTTAAGGCAGCAGTGATGAGGCGTTGTTTTACAAATAGACTTCTATTGGCGGTGGATCCGCTTTTGCCAGTCAGTCGGCCATTTTAAATGACAATGCCCTGTGTCAGCCTTTCAGCTTTTTGTTGATATCGTGCATTGATCATTGTTATCTTGTTATCTATTATGGCTCTCTCTCTCTCTCTCTCTGTGTGTGTGTGTGTGTGTGTATGTGTGTTTGTGTGTGTGCAGCACTGCTCAGAAAATGGAGGAGTCAATATGCTGGAGGATGGACTGCCTGATTTCTACAGCAAAAGAGTTCTGCCAGACAGGTATCGTGGAAAATGACTTTTATTGTAGGTCTAATTTTGAACTCGAAATCTACAAAGATTTTGAGTATAAATGTATATATGGGATTCGTTTAATGTACCATCTCCTTTGTCGCCATGGTTTCTTTTACCTTAACATCAGTAAAATGTCAAAACATCAACTGCTACCATCTTTGTTTACACCGTTGAGCAAAATCAGAAGTACTTTTTTTAAGGACCATACCGGTGGTTTTGCCTGTTTGAACCCAATATATACTACCCACATAGATGTTATGTTGCAGACAACCATTTTCGTGAAACATACTAAAGGAGAGGTAAAATTAGAATTGTTTTTCCTACCTCCCAGACTTAGACTCAGATGGCCATTGGTTTCAGTTCATTCCTCTAGTACACTATTAAAATCAACTTGTAGAGACTTGAAACATGCTTGAAACATGTAATCGCAGCGAACACAACATCTGTAAAATTTTTTGTCAGAGTAACTTTATTTAACCACTTCAACATGGAGCTGCATGGGAGAAAATGTCAGGGAATATAGTCCCAGGAGAAGACAGCTTTTATCGAGAAATTTAAAATGACCAAGCCTACTGAGACGTACACATTAGCATGTGAAACACTGAATTTTAAGGTTTTAAGGGTGTGTCATCTAAACAATTGATTTTGAAAGATTAGGAGATTTGGAAAAATAACAGGAAAACTAAAATATGGTTTTATATTTTGGAAAATGGTTGTCAGCAATGTGACGTGTATACGAGTAATATTTATTGCACTTAAACATGAAAATGGTCTTTGAAGGTGTTTTGGCACTGACCGGGGATGATTCCAGTGGATACATTTAATCCTCCAGATTGAAGTAAAATACACAACGTAGCTCACGTAGTAACTGTGTGCACAAGCATGTGTGTAGATAAAATCGAGTATAACCGTGGCCCAACACATTAGTTAACTCAAAAACTCCTGATAACAAACTAATATTAGAAAAAAATCTAAATTGCTAAAAGTAGAACAGAAATTAATTTGTTTAATATTACAAGTATTACAGCTTAGTGGCTATATGTTGGGTCCGTCATGATTTTGAGGCAAAGGTGAGTAGCCATTTGCTAGCAACTCAGTTTAATTAAATGAATAATTGTGTGTATGTGTGTGTATAATGATAGTGAATGGAAGGAAACTGCCATAGATTTGGCATTTTAAACTAAAGCACCTTTCAAGTCATAATCATTTTATAGACTTGGAATCTGTGGCTCAAAAAGCACAAATACAAGAACTTAGGAACTCAGAATGGACTGCTCCCTGGCTGCTTCAAACGGCTTCTCTAACAAGATGGAAATAAATTATCATTCCTGAACAGTTATTAGGCTACATTAGCGTGGGTTTAATGCCCACCAGTAGTGTATAAAAAAAAGGTTTTCATGAGGCAGCATAAACTATGGCTTCTGTCAGATCCATTAAACTGTCTTTACAGGCCAACTCGCAAATAATTTCACCTTTAATTATTGTTATAACTCATTAGCGTAAGAAACAGATGCAGGACCTTTCTGCAATTATTATATTGAAACCATCCATCCTTTTTCTTTATTCTTGTTTTTAATCAATAATTCTTCTCGTGCCCTTTTTTCTCTCCCTATCAGTCAGTTGTCATCCCTCCATCAGGCCCAGTCTCTGAGGAGGAAGAAAAGGCGCAGCGTGTTGTCTATCTTCTCCGGCTTCAGAAAGAATCGCAACTCCACCATCTCTAATCAGGACTTGGAGTAAGCACAAAGCCAAGCGATGGCTGCATGAAAGCAGGAAATGAAAGTAGAATTTAAGTGCCCCCGGAGAACGAGGTGGCTGTTAAATGAATCCAGCGCTGGACGTTAACGTCACTCCATCGGTTCATAAATATTTCACAGGAAGAAAACATTTCCTCATCTCCAACTTTCCTTTGCTTTGCATTTTACGACCCTGCACATGATTAAAACGCAAAGAGGAAGTACTCACAAAATTACGCAGATTAATAACCGAGGAAAAAGAATATCACTCAGGGGGGTCTTTGTCTTGAACCGAAGTAAAAGAGGGTCATATAAAACGGAGAAGAAAAAGGCATTCGGTGAGAGCTGTGTGTTTCAGAGAAAATTAACTTAACAGAGGTGTGATGAGGTTAAAAAAAAAGGGGGATGATGCAATCAATTTATTACATCCTCAAGTCTCACCTTCAGGTTGGCTATAGATAGAAATGTTTTTAACAACAGTTCACCACACTTTGGAGTGTTACCTGAGGGTTAATGTTGCTAAGACAGAAATTTTACACCTGCTTTTACTTGCATACATACATACATACATACATATACTGTAAACCCTGTATACATTTACCTTGTCTTTCTAGGGAAGCAAAGCATACAGATAATATATACAGGCAGTGCATGGTATAAAAGTATGACGTGTATGGGTCCAACAAGTATGTCATCAAAAACATTTAACAATCAGCGGCCTAGGAACTATATGCTTATTTCCTGTACATTAATAAAACAGCAAGAATTCAGACGTGCAGATTATTATCGAGCCTGACTGGCCTGATTGATATGTGCTGATATTTGTTAATCACATCTGTCACAACTCAGTAATTAAATTTGAGGGATCCTTGCCAAAAATTGTGGTTTATACAAAAAAACAAAACCAACAAAAAAAAAAAAAAAAACACAAAAAACAATCAGCTGATAAATCGTGAGCAGATTTTTAAACTCTCAGTTATGTTGGTATTGGTGTATATTTTAGCATAAATGCATAAAGAAATCTTTCGCAGATTTCATTTATAATGCATATTTAATCCTACTATAACTGTCAACTTTGATAATAGCGTTTATTGTTTAGCTGTGAAACATTCTCATGCATTGTCTAGGAAGTTAAAGTGCAAACGCAAGACTGAAATATTTTCTCAGACAGTTTTTGATGTTCATCTAGAAGGCTTCTTCTGTTCTAATGAGTACATGGGAATAAACGCGGGTGTCCCATCACTGGGACGGTTCTCCCCACTGTGGGATGTGAATGTATTTGAGTCCATACTCTGTAGATTCAACCATGCCCACATCACCAATAGGTTGGGGTGGGGTGGGGNATTTGTGGAAACGCCTGTGGAACTGTCTCAGTGTTGGGTGTGTCTGTCACATGGAAATCACTGCCGCTACTTTTTCCAACACAAATGTCTTCAACTGATGTTATAGTCCAGTGTTTGCACTTTAAAGGACAATACTGGCAATTTAGCATGATTGAGCCCCACATACTTACACTGACAGCCATTTCCCAAAAAATACAACTGAAGCAGTAAATTTTAGATTTTTTTTTTCTTACCTTCTAGACTGCCATTAGGTTTCAGTTCATTCTGTTATGTTATTAAAATCAACTTGCAGAGACTTGAAATGTGCTTGAGATAAGTAATCCATCACATGAACACCATGTCCATGAAGTTTAAGTTGAAGTAACTTTATTTAACAGATCCAACATGGAGCTGCATGGAAAACAATGTTTGTCTCTGTCAGGGAATATAGTCTCAGGGGAAGACAGTTTTTTTACCGAGAAGTTAAAATGACCGTGCCTTCTACAGTCTGCAAAAGTGTTAGCAGGCAGAACATTGAATTTTAAGGTGTGTGTATCACCTGAACATTTGATGTTGAAAGATTATGGGATTTGGCAAAATACCAGAGAAGCTAAAATCCAGTTTTGTGTTGGAAATTGTTTGTCTGTAACATAACATGTATTCAGGCACTATGTATTGGGCTTAAACATGCAAAATCGCTGACATGGTCCTTAAACTCCCTAGACATGTTACTACATGGATGACTGAAAATAACTTCCACAGATAGATTCTGATCCATAGCTGCAGCTGTTACAACTCTTTAATGGTATTAAAAAAAACCTATTGGTTAATATATAGCTATAATATTTTTCTTCTTTCAAATATTGATATTGTTATCAACCTTCAAAATCCCGTACCAGTCAGGCTCCAGTATATTAATAATTCTGTGATGCAAGTCAGTTTGAGGATAAGTTACCACCACGTCATCCATATCTTCACAAGCCTCTCAGGTGAAGCCAACAAAAATACTTGCATGAAAAGAAAGATGAATCACGCCAACAACCTTCTTCTGTGTTTGTCTGTTCCTGCAGTGTCTCAGAGAACATCTACTCCATGATTCAGCACTCTAAGGACAGCGGGAGGCCAGAGAGTGCTGGTCCAGGAGCAAACGGGGCCATAGCTTCACCTCGGCCCATGCAGGGCTTACCTGTACAGGGAATGAGGCCTGCTAGCCCCCCCTGTCTTATTCAAAGACAGGTACAGTGCAGTGGCACAACAATGCAAACTCAAACCCCATGACAGGAAGCATCTACACTGACTTATCCTTGAGCAAAGTGCTAAAGAGTCCCAACAATTCCCAATAATATTTTTAATTTCAGTATGATTCCGTTCTATGATTTAAACTAACAACCTCCGATTTTAGTTCTGATGCTGGAAACAGTAAAACCTTTCAGTGCTACATTAGCAGCAGCCAACCTTAGGGAACGCTCAGGAGGAGATAGTTGTAGCATGTACAGTTTGTATCTATTCTGGGGGGTGTCCTTCACATGAAATCATTTCAGGGCTTTAGTATCTATCTTTGTCCTTCTTGTCCAGACCACAGACCTGGTCAGCATGGTGTACAGCTGCATTGGCGCTGAAATCGAGAACTCGGACGGCAACAGCACCTGTGATGCCAAACCGATAGGCTTAGATGGGGATAAATCAACCTCCGTCTCAGCAACAGACACCCGGACCAACGGCCACGTGATCTCCCCCCACCAGCAGATGGACAGACAGATGGAGACGGGCAGGCAGGAGAGGATCCAGCCCCTCGCAGACTCACGGACAGAGATGGAGGAGGACAGACAGAGTGGCGGCAGTGGCATTGCACCCTCCGAGTCGAGGCCAGAACCACTGCCACAGAGCAGCAAGCCCAGTCTGTCTGTCATGACACAGAGACACCTGCAGGAGAGTTTAGGTACTGCAATGTAGACGTTGCTTGTGGCAATGACAGTAATGTTTAAGTCAGGTTTATTTGTAAAGCCCAATATCTCATACAATGTCTCAAAGGGCTTTACAGGCTCATACCTCAACAGTTCCCGACCCACTCAAGTTCTCTAAGAAGACGAGGAAAAACTCTCTTTAAAAAAACCTTGTCATATAAAGAAAAACAATGGAAGAAACCTCAGGAGCGGCAATTCAAAGACAGATTCCCTCTCCCCGAATGGCCTGGTGTGCAGTAGGAGCCATAGGTGGGGAAACAGGCAAATTACAAAAAAACGATGAAACATTACAGGATGATATAAACAGCAATTAAGCAACAATCCAGTGAGAGGATCCGAAAAGATGTAGTCAATATGAAATCATTGTCACGAGTCACAACGCTTTAAAAATATAATAATTCATGAATGTCAAAATGCCACACAACTTTGTTATAGTAAGTCGTGAAGCCCTTAATTGATAATAATTAATAGCAATATGTGACATAGAAATACATGTATAAAAGGCCAATATTGCACCACAATCATACATTTTACAAGTATTGATCCACTGCCTATTTACAATAAAAAAAACTCTATAGACAAAAACATAAAAGAAACCATCTAATAATATAAAGGCAGTTGAAAATGTACTTTATAAAAAGCTAAAGACAAGTCTATCAATGTAAATTTAATGAGGATTTTAAAAGCAGAGAGTTATTAATCCACTTAATCTCAAACGTACTTTGTTGCAAACAATGGGGCCCTTACAGAGAAAGAGCAATTATCATTAGTTTTGGTCTAGACTTTATAACGAGCAAAATGTCTTCACTCACAAAACCAGACTGTATTCTCACTCAAAGGGAATAAGAAGATCAGTACAATAGCCAGAGGCCAGAACCAGCCACGCCATCAAACTGCCATAAAAATCTTCAGATTGCTTTTAAAACCTTGTAGAAAGATATAAAAACGGATTGTTCATTTATAGCCTCTGATTTAAAAACCTCACTGAAACACGTGGGCAGCAAAAAAAGAGGGGATTTTTAAGAATAGCTGTTAGTTTTCCCATTAAATCGTTACAGAGGTGGGTTTTTCTATATATACACCTCCCTTTTTTTTCCTTTATGTTATCTCATTATCAGCATCTGAGTCCAGGATATGGCTGTAGGTGCTTTCAGCAGAGCCATCCAGTCGTTCATTATCGGGTCTCTGATGTATAGAAACTCCTTGATCCAGCTGCTGATACCAGCTGTTGTGTAAGACACGCACACGCACATTTTCAGTCTTTACTTTAGTTTAACTAAGCCTGACATGTCCAATACAGCTTTTCTTCACTGTGGACATTTTGACTTTTCTATGTCAGGCGTCACTCATGTTTATTATGGCTGCATTCCATTTAGCTGTGCCAGTGTGAAGGCTCTGATACTGTGCATGCTGGCTCACCGTCACACCTAAATGGAACACACCTGTAATTAAAGGGATCATATTAATCAGACTCTATTCTGAAACCTTTGCAATGCTTTAATGTCCAAAAAATATGCAGATCCACTTGTCCTCTTGTGCACACTGAGTGAAAACAGGTTGTTTTAGGTACTAGCCCACTGTCTTCTGATTGGTCACCTGCACATGCACAAACTGTGAAACACAGATGCTGGCCAACACTTGTGCAACATAATTGGTGGGTGTGTAGGTGGGTAAATTCAAATGTGTTACATGTTGATGTCAACATGTTACAGAAGTTAAAAAAACGATCAAAAACAAAGCTTTGAGGGCAATTCAGGACTTACTACATGCATTTCTGTAGGCGTCAAACTCAAGCTTTGACCACACAATGTGTAACACACACACACTCTTTCTATATTACACTATAAAATAAGGGGAAATAACAAAAAGGATAATATGTCTCCTGTAATGTTTTTAGTTACACCTGTGGTTTTCCTGTTATTAGAAGTCAAAATCAGCTGAGAAATATCTATTACAGCAAAGAAAAAAGGCAGGTGAAAATGTATGTCTCAGTTAATGTTACTAAAAATGAAGGTACAGTGAAACACTGTAAGGACTGTTTGTTTTTTCTGTCTTACCAGAAGACACAGGAGAGGAGGAGCAGAGTGAAAGAAAGCGTGAAGAGAAGCAGAGAGCGCGAGGGCCTGAGGGACAGCGTCCTCTTCTTCAAAATAAGGTATTTACGCAATAAAAGAAAGACAAGTGAAAGCAGACTTCTGTGTTAACTCATTCAGCTTTCAGTTTTACTAATCCTCTGAGGTCATTTTTGCACTTTTACTTTTTTTATTTGTCTTTAAATCTGGCTTTCATGCATCAAAAAGAAAAAAAAAAAAAAAANAAAAAAAAAAAAAAAATCCTTATGCAAAATCCTTATGCTCTCCTTGCAGCCCAGTCTGGATCTCTCAAGAGACCAGAGCCCTCCAGAAAAGGCAATGAGCTCTCCCAAAGTCTCACCTGGCTCTCCAGGTGAAGATCCCACTGCTCCCGTCGTTGAAGAGGAGGGGCACACCGAGAGGAAAAGCCCGCCTTTTGTACTGCCAGCATCTTCCAAGATTAGGAGCGAATCAGCAGATCCAGCAGTCATTCAAGGTACTGTAGCAACGTCTGTGCAGCAAAGGATCGTGATCCTGGCTTTAAAGGACAATACCGGTGATATTGCTTGTTTCAGCCCAACATATATACAACCCTCTTACATCTTCCGTTATTCACAACCTTTTCCCAAAATATACTACTGGAGTGGTAAATTTTAGATTTTTTTTTCCTACCTTCCAGACTGCCATTGCTTTCAGTTCATTCCAGTACGCTATAAAAATAAACTTATAGATAGATACACAGACAGATAGACAGATAGATAAGGCTTTATTAAGGACACAGAGAAAGATTCATACATTATAAAAATAAACAATATAAGAAAAAATATACTGTATGTACAGTAAATAAAACCTCAGAAATCAACAGAGACTTGAAATGTGCTTGAGAGAACACAGAGCTGCACAGAAGACAAGGTTTGTCTCCACCAGGGAATATAGTCTCAGGAGAAGACGGCTCTTACTGAGAAATGAAAGCAACCGTGCATTCTACAATCGTGGATAAGTGTTAGAAAGCAAAACATTGAATTTCAAGGCAGGTGTATCACCTGAACATTTGATTTGGGGATTTGACAAAATAACAGAAAAACTGAAATATGGTTGTGTGTTTTGGAACGTGGTTGTCACATAACGGTTGTATATATTGGGTTTAAACATGCAAAATCGCCGGCATGGTCCTTTAAACTGTGGTATGTGGTAGGTCACTGGAAAACTGGAAAATCACTGAAATTATAATCTTTAAATATGTCATCTTCCTTTGTGCTGTGGAGATTTTGTCCTGCACCTTTTAATCAAATAGTGGCAGGAACGCTGTGACAT
The DNA here is from genome assembly GCA_014773175.1 of Lucifuga dentata. Lineage (NCBI taxonomy): Eukaryota > Metazoa > Chordata > Actinopteri > Ophidiiformes > Bythitidae > Lucifuga > Lucifuga dentata. Next base: position 131,551 of record VXCM01002749.1, read on the forward strand.
GTTTTGAGGTGGCACTTCTTTTCTTTCTCTGCTTAGCCATGGCAGCTAACTGACTTTTGCTGCCAGACATAAGAGAGAATATGTTGTTGCTAAGATACAGATGATAATAATGATGGCGATTGTTGTCACTGCTCCACCATTCAGATGAAGAAGCAGGAACTAATGGATTTCCAGCACCGTCGCATCACAACAGGAAAGCCAATTCATTCGACATAGGTAAGTTTGCTTATTACTGTCTTTAACGCTTTAGAATTAGCACATACACGTCCTACATGTATGCACAGTGCACACACATGCATGTTTGTGTTGTATTCAACCACACAGATGACTATCTGAGACTGTAACATATTTTAGAGCATGACAGCCTTTTGCTGTCATTGTTCATAATTCATAAGGATGATGCAACACCTTTGTTATTTTTTATGAAATATAAGCAGTGTGTCTCTGTTAGTCCATCTGTGTTTTGATTTGATCCCAAGCCTGTAGAGCTTGTTGGCTGTCTCCCATTTGCCTGCTTCATCTAGCCCTTCCCTCCAAGTTCCTGCACCCCACTATGTGTATGTGTGTGTGTCTCATGCCATTTTCCCTCAGGCATGGACCGGGACAGCCCCAGCGATCTGGGGAGGTCTTCAGATCGCAGATTCCCTCTGAAAAAGTCCTGCTTCGCCCAGTGCAGAAACACATCTCTGGACTTCCCTGCTGGGAGCAGATGTATGTATCTGTTTCTCTTTTTGCACATACTGTATGTACAGTATGAACACACACACATGCTTTTCTATGAAAACTTTGCATGCACCTTTTAGCTTTTTGCACAATTTGCTGTGCTGAAAAAAAAATTCAAATGAAATTATTTATTCTAACTATATATATATATATTTTATTTTTGTTTGTTGTATCATAAAGTCATAAGAAGATATTTACTTTGCTGAACTTAAAATGTAAATAAATGGAAAGTATGGTTTATAAATGTATTCACACCCCCAAATAATTTCATTTTAAGGCAATTTTCTGACACCAAATTTGCAAAAATCTCCAGGCATGTGCACATTTTTTCACAATGTTGTGCATGGATGAGTCATACCTTACACATGAATGCAAGCTTGTTCCACTGTTTTACAAAACAAAAAACACTGAAAGAAATCTCTTAAAGACATAATTTGGCTGTTTTCCAGAGTTTTATTGCAGCTGGCAGCTGGTTTTGACACTGAATAAGTGAGAATTAGTTTGAAAATGAGCCTTTTGCCACATCTGCTTTAATCAAGGCTGATTCCTTTTTGATTCTCTGTGTTATTACTGAGATAATTTCAGCAATGTTTCGCTGATTCATCATCGCTTTCTACTCTGAGCCAATTGCTATTCAGGATGGAAACCCTGAGTTAGTGCAAGTCAAGGGGCACTAATGACACGGCAAAACAGCTGCCAATTATGTCTGTAATATGGAAATATATTTCAAAAGCTGCTTGGGGGACTCAATTACCTTCACTGTGAAAATGGTTAAAGGTCCCGCATCTCAACAATGTGGCATAATGCCTATTATATTTCAACTAAAACCTCTGTGGCCGTCTGTGTCGTGACTGGCTAAATTTTAATATGGTTCAAGTTTCAAAGTTTTTTTGTCACTTGCAGTCGTACAAGGATAACAATAGTGAAATGCTTTTTTCTGGTCAGTTCCCATACTGTGCTTCTTAAATAAAATAAAATTAAATTTAAAAACAATAAGGATAAGGCAAGGATATGACCGGTAAGTTCATATTCAGAACTATAGTTTTCATTCTGGGATCCACACTTTTATTGTCATCACCTTGAAATCAGATGTAAAAACATCTTCATCATAAAAATTAATTTCTAGTGATATTGTTGATATCATCTTCTTTTTTATATCTATAACTGTAAAATACATTGAAGCCATTCAGTTTATGCTGAATCAGCATCATCGTAGCTACACAATGACTGGTAGTTGCATATTTGTAGATTTATTTGTTAGTGTACCATAAATGTGACCCCTATATTTTAAAGTACCAGCAATTTTGCATGTTTACGCCCAATAAATATGATCCACATACACGTTACGTTACTGACAACCAATTTCCAAAACATAAAACCAATTTTAGTTTTCCTTTTGTTTTTCTAAATCCCCAAATCTTTCAAAAGTCAAATGTTCAGGCGATACACCCACCTTAAATTTTAGAGTTTCGCCTGCTAATATGTATGTCTGAATCTAGAGGCGATGGTGGTCTTTAATTTCTTGATAAAAAGTCGTCTTCTCCTGGGACTATATTTCCTGGTGGAGACATACATTGTCTTCCATGCAGCTCCATGTTGGATCNTCTTCTCCTGGGACTATATTTCCTGGTGGAGACATACATTGTCTTCCATGCAGCTCCATGTTGGATCGGTTAAATAAAGTTACTTAGGCAAAAAACGTAATGGCCATCGTGTTCGCTGTGATGGATTATGTATCTCAAGCACATTTCACATGTCTACAAGTTGATTAATAGCATACTGGCATGAACTGAAACAATGGCAGTCTGGAAGGTAGGAAAAACAATTCTATGTACATTCTAAGTGAATGTAAGTTGTACATATACTATATGTTCTGTTAAAGCATTCTGAATCACTGGTATTGTCCTTTAATATCTGCTCTGGATCAATATCTGCTCTGGGCTAAATTTCAACTGTTGCTAGTCCATCATTGGAGACATGTCAGAATTCTTTTTTCAGTGAAATTGGTGTCTTATATTTCAAGAAATAGGCAAAAAAAAAAAAAAAAAAANAAAAAAAAAAAAAAAAAAAAAGGGACAATTATTTATTTATTTTGTAATTTTAAACAAAGAGACAAACATATTGTATATCCAGATTGTGATCTTTATCTGTCTGAAAATCTAATCAACTCTTCATTGACCCACATCCCAACTCTACAAAATTTAATTGAAATCCTTCCTTACTTTTTGCGCTCTCCTGCTGAAAATCAGACAGTCGCTGGTGTTTAATCAGCTGATTGTTTGAGGTATGGTTGGTGGTGTATTCTATTTTCTCCTTCCACATTAACGAAATTCTACAGTTCCCACTCACCCTGTGTGTATTTGCTTTTTTTTTTTTTTTTTTTTCCCAGGTAACGAAAGTCCCCAGCTTGGTAACAGAGATGCTTTATGACATCACCAGCAGACAAGAAGAGGTTTGCTGGGGAGAGAATTCTGGAAAACGGAGGAATGGAGAGAGACGAGCTTTTAAAACTGTGTGGACTCAAACAACCATAATACGTGTAAACATTTTTTTTTTTTTTTTTTTTTGCTGAACGTGCATGTACTGTACACTTTATGTTTTAATTGGTTGTTTTTTCTCGGACGTGAGGGATATTCTGACCTACAGTACATGAATTATTTTTATGGAGACAAACACACATTCACACACTCAGCACTTATGCTAATAAACTAATTTTCTGCATTTCATATGACAAAAATTACTTAACATTGAAAGTATTACCTTCTCGTCTCCTTCCTGTGTTTCACTGACAATCTGTGACTATAGCTATTAAAGTGAGTTTGTACTGTATTTATTCTAATTGATCTGTAAATATTAAATATAAAACTGCACTAACCGTTATTAACTGGTAGAGTTGCCACAACCCTGTTTTGTGATAATATATGATTGATTTGATAAGTGAGTTGTAAGTATGCTGACATTGATTGAGAAATGTGTATCCTGCACTTAGCACTCCTGTCTCTTTAAGAAGATTAGGTCAGTCAGTGGTCATTTAGTTTTAATCTGATTTTGAAAATGAGTATATTTTCTAAAAAAAAAAAAAAATGCTTCTATGAATCAGAAATAAAATTGACTTTACAGAAGGAATTGGATTATTGAGGTAATGTTTGTGCCTATTTATTGGTGTGGTTTAGTTGTTACACATAATCATTATGAGCGATCATTTGAAGTCTGGTATGATTCTTCTGCTGTTGATTATTTTGGACATTTGTGGGTGTTAAAGGCTCCAGTATATGAGTATAATGATATGAAGTAGAACGTTTCAGGCAAAAAGACGTCTCAAGTCTTGGAAGGCTCAAAACACAATGATTCTGAACCACTGGGTTTTCTTTGTTATGCTTCAAAAGATTGAAGATGAAAAGACAAAAAAAAAAAAANTTTTTGGCTTTTCTAATTCTTATACCTCTCCTGCCTGTGAATGACCCAAATCACAACTTGTTGCATCACCATGAGGGGCAAGTAGGCAGCGTTAAACCGGCCGTGTGCTATTTGGATAAATTACAACCCACTGCAGGCATCAGAAGTTAAAAAAGAAAAAAGAAAGTTCTCCTTGGGGCCCCTGCAAAAAAGATCACAGAAAGAGCCTGTATCACAGTGTCTTCAGCTTTGGAAGATGTCTGTTTGCCCTAAATATTCTATTTCTTGGCAAGCATGCTGAGTCCTTTCGGCAAACTTATGTCTTTTGATACCTCTGTCTTCTGATACTTCCCCCCTGGCTGTAATTGATCCAAATATCACATGTCAGGTGAAGTCAGAAGACTATACTGTGTGCAGAGTTCTAGGACATGTTCAGCCTGTTCTTTGATCATTTTATCATGCATCTTTTGAAGCGTACTCAGGCTTTTATTGGCTGCAGAGGCTGAATTGTGATCCACAGGCCTGCTGTATGGGCATCAGGTCAGATGCTGTGATGAACATGGCTGGTTGTACCTTTCCAAGTCTTTCCTTTCTTTGAAGCCCCTTGGTCCCAGCAAGATGGAGGTCATTTTTGAACCTTGTGGTCTTCCCCTCGTGCTACCTCCTCCTTCTGCCTGAACTCAACATGCATAAATTCATTTTGAAAAAGGAAACATGACCCAAAGGCATCTGAGGACATGACCTGATATAGACCCAAGGACAATGATCTGATCACAATGCGACCGACCCAAAAAGACCAAAATACAGAGACAACATGAACACTGGCAGCAACATGATGGGCAACTTTGCTCCTTCATTTTTCCCTGTACCTCAGTTCATGCTCTTTTTTTTTTTTTNCTTTTTTTTTTTTTCTTCTCAAGGTAATAATGACACACCTCGTGATCAGAGCTGATAAAGACTCTATTCAGATCCATTCAGGTATAAAGACATATTGAAACACAATATCACAGGACCTGACCCAATTAGCCTGAAAATAAGTTGACCTTGACTGGTCATGGGTCCTGGGTCGGCCTCTAGTTTAATCCACAAGCTTTCGCCAGCTTTCTTTTTCATACTTGTGGTCTTCGGCACCAACAGGAAGTAACCCTTGTGATGTCATAAGGGTCCCTGACTTTGCACATCTGTAGAAGACAACAGCTTTTATGGAGTTGTTTCCACATGCTGAACAATCCTCCCTGAGATTAACAAACTGAATTTGATGTGTAAAATTTTTGGAGTTCCCTGTCTAAAAGCAAGCTTATAATGCACAAAAAAAAAATAAAAATAAAAAAAATAAATATTTATATATCTATATATATATAGATATATATATATAGATATATATATATATTTTTTTTTTTTTTTNTTTTTTTTTTTTTGTTCTGGCTGTGTTAATTATGATAACTCTTTCTCAAGTAGTACCACTGCTTTCCAGCAGCAGGTGGCAGTGAAGGCTTAAGTATCAGACGCTTGCTGTCACTGCCAACTCATGATGCATACACCATCATTAACACACCAGGAATCTGAGCTGCAGTCTCTTTGCTTTAATGAAGGCAGAATATGCATGGCTTATGCAGCTGTTGTGATTTTGATTCGTCAGAACATGATGCCTGAGGACAACTGAGCTGGCGGATTTTGCTAATAAGAGAGATCAGCACTCTTAATTGACAGTATAAACCTTCTCGGTAACCGCCCTCTCACATGTAACAACGCAGAGGTTTNTTTTTTTTTTTTTTTTTTAACCTTTATTCAGGGATAATTTGCTGAGCATTGGACGCTCTTTTGCAGGAACGCCCTGCTCACACACTCACGCACTCACATCTGGAAGCTGTCCAGTACAGACTTCTCTGTTCTCTGCAGACTTCTCTGCTGGCTGCTGGCACATTTGGGGATTAGGTGCCAACTACTCAAGGGCACCTCAGTGGTTTTAATGAAGGAAGGACAGGTGCTGCTCATTCACCTCCCCAATCCAGATTTCTACTGTCAGTTCAATGATTGAACTGGCAACCTTTCGGTCACAAGCTTGCTTCTCTACTCTTTGGGCTCAATGCAGCTCTCCTTTAACAGTGTCTAAAAGAAGCTTACAGTGCACAGAAAAATATTGATTTTGCTCTGTATGCACCAGTGCAGAGCGCCTCACATTCTATGTCATTCGCACATGTGAGCCAAAGTGAGCTCATATATCAGCTTTAACACACACACACGCACATACACACATCACAAGCTTGTTTGTTCTCTGACAATAGACAGCTTTTAATTTCATACCACAAATCATATCGATCAGTTAATCTGATAAGCATGGTTAATTCTCTTTATCTCTGTGTTGAGTCCCATACACACCATATGCTCAACTGGACGTGGTTCAGTCCTAAACTTTCACAGTTCACCCACTAACAACTCTGTGTGTGCGTGTGTGTGTTAATCTGACTGTTTTCCAGCTCATTCATTCATTCATTCATTCATTCATTCATTCATCTTATTCCACATCTGACGTGAGCATATGTACATCATTTGTTATCTGCATGTGTGCAAGCTCATTCCTCTGTATTTGTAGAGAAGTGTGTTTTTGTGTTTTTGTTCTCTGATTGTGTGTATGTGTGTGTGTGAATCGGTGCGTTGCTGTGAGTCAGACATGTTCAGCATCAGCAGATGGGTCAGCAGCAAGCCACTTGAGTCGCTGTGTCAACAGCAGCAGGCTGGTAATAAGTTTACATGAGGCGGAGCGCTCCATCATGTTCCAACTGAGAAGCACAAAACAGATGGAGAAGCCTGACAGATGAAGTGTTTTAGAGTGAGAAACTCAACTGATGTCACTAATGACAGTGTCACTTCTTCATTATGAGCTCAGCAGGGTTGCCATGTTGATATAATATCACCGGTAAAAAGGATTTAGTTTAGCATCACAGCACCACACTGCCTTTAAAAATGGAATATTACTACAACAATCAACTATAATACTACTATAATAAACACAGTACCTTCCACTAATATTGGCACTCTTGGTAAATAAATGCAAAAGGGGCTGTAAAAAATATATCTTTATTGTTAATCCTCTTGGTCTATCATTCAAAATATTAAAAAATTATATGTATATATATATATATATAGCAGTATGCTACAGATAGTTAATTAAGGTAAAGCAATGGTTTGCAAAGTTGCAATGTTAAGATCGTAATTTCAATAACGAAATATTAATCTTATTTAAATTGGACACCATCCACGTTATGTGGAAAATTAAGNATTTCAATAACGAAATATTAATCTTATTTAAATTGGACACCATCCACGTTATGTGGAAAATTAAGTTGTTTAAACTTAATATTTTGATTACTTAATTAATATTCAGTCTCAGATCTTAAGTTAATATTCAGACTCAAATCTGAAAGGAGTTAATTCTTTACTCATTCAGTGATTTCTTCTCTGAACTGAAACAGGCAAACAAAGTACTATTGCACAGGTTAACATTTATTTACAGATGAGAAATAGAATAATATACAAATGAGGTAGGTATTATGTGAAGTATGAAAAACCAGGCTTGACAATGGAAAACTGGTGGATTTTCAAAATAAAATCCTAACCTATTCTATCGTTGACTGAGTCTAGCTTTACTTTACGGAGTTATTAGTAAGGCAATTAAGAAAATAGAAAATGGTTGGTAAGAAACATATGGAAATGGGAAAATAACGTAGTTAGGCTGCATCACTTTAACATCGGCAAAACCAAGATCTTACGTGGGATGTGATCAACTCCAGTGATGTTTGAAAAAGGTTGGAGTCTTGACTCAGGTGCATCCAGCATGGGTCACGTCTAGGTGGGATCACCACATGGTGCGTGCAGGCAGTCTTCGGATACGGTGTCTGGATCCACAGCGGGCAGGCCACGGGTCTGGACAAATGAGTCTTCCTTTGGAGCTGAGTCAGCGCATCTCTCGACAAACAGCTGGAGCTGGGAGCTGGACTTAGAGTCAAACCGAGTTGCAGTGCTGGAGTTTACCCAACGTGATCAGTAGAGCTGAGACGTGATGGTGCAGCACTAAAGTGAGCTAACTGTAACTAAAACTGGATAGCTTTGGATGAAATCACTATTCAGGCACAAACTTCTTAGAGCAGCTAATAAAATTACTTGAGATNTTGGATGAAATCACTATTCAGGCACAAACTTCTTAGAGCAGCTAATAAAATTACTTGAGATTACTTGAAAATAAAGAACCGCTAGCTGGAGTTTTAGCAATGTGGTGAAGAAAGAAGAAGAGAAGAGAAGAGAAGCCGCCACATGGCGTGGAGATAGAAAGAGAGGGGAGACCAAAGAGCTGGAGCGGTCCCGGAAAAAGAAGCAAGAGAGGTGTCTGAAAGAGAAAGAGATGCTGGAACCAAGAGGTCCCGGGGCGAAAAGAGACAAAGAGAGCAGCAAAAGAGTAAAAGAGAGAGAACAATGGGCTGTGTGGAGTTTTAAACAGAAAAGCTCTTCGCGCGTTGTGAAGAACACGCCCATGCTTTGTTCTTATAGGNTTTTAAACAGAAAAGCTCTTCGCGCGTTGTGAAGAACACGCCCATGCTTTGTTCTTATAGGAGCTTTTCCTGATGATGTCACAAAGGCAGCCAAACAGCTCGAAGCAGCTTAATCTCTGTGATATTACAGAAACATAACTTATACTAAATNGCCAAACAGCTCGAAGCAGCTTAATCTCTGTGATATTACAGAAACATAACTTATACTAAATCCACTTATTTCCCATTGTCAAAGCATGATACATGGACTTTTCACATAGTAAACTCACAATATGACATGCTGACACAAGCAAAACCATGTTACACAAATAAATCATCCCTTTTGTTGTCCAATAGGAATTTATCACAAAATCTAAACATCTAAAACACTCTATTCTGAAATCTGATGATCTTTACTTAACTAAATCTATTTCTACATCAATACAAGTATTCTAAACATTACAAAGATAAAACAAAAGCTTAGATTATTGTAGATTGTTAAAACAGATTTTGTATGAACTTAAAGGACCATAAAATAACAATGTGATGTTCTGTGATTTCAGAAGTGTGTTGGAGAAATGTAACACATATAAGATTAAATCTTTTAACTAAATAAACACAAATACAAATACAACAAAAGCATGCAGTATTGAAAATGAATTTCAATATCTGAACATAGTTTTAAGGTACTCGAGAGAGAGANAGAGAGAGAGAGAGAAAGAGAGAGAGAGAGAGAGAGAGAGAGATGGCAACTCATTTAATGACTCTAAACATTACTGTAACTTCAGATATCTTCTTGTTTCCTAAATAGATTCTGAATTAAGAGTCTTATTTGGTGTTGCAGTGAAATGTCCTTAATTCTGTGAGGATNCTAAATAGATTCTGAATTAAGAGTCTTATTTGGTGTTGCAGTGAAATGTCCTTAATTCTGTGAGGATCGTTGCTCAGACGGTTTGGAGCCACTTTGATGGAGTCCGTGAGATGATCAAATGCAGATAGGAGTGGCTGTATGTTCTTTTCTTTTATTGCAGAGGAGCTTTAAAGAACAAAGTGTTACCAAGTCCCTCTAAGGTGATAACGTCTGGTTACCATGGCGTTTGGGAGGTCAGAGAAATTTAGAAGTTCTGTTTCGTCGTCCTACAGTATCTGTTCTGCAGGCTTTACGGCTAAACGAGGGTCACAGCAGGAAGTCTTGAGGAGTTCTTGGGTGTGTGCATATGAAACCCAGGAAGAGTGGGGGTAGAATGTGTATTGTGTCTGTGAGAGAAGAGCAGTTAGGTGTCTGTGAAGGGGGAAGGTGAAGGGGGACACAGATGTCTGTTTCTAAAACTGATTATTTCATCCCAGAAAAACATAATCATAGATTTATCAAACTACAGTTGTTCCAGTAATGCTATACATATATATATGAAATATATAAATTCTTATCATGGAACAAATAATTTTCTGAAATATATGTGCCACATTTATTGGCACCCCTGGAAAAGTCATATTAGTAAAAATCTAACTAAAGTATATTCCCATTCATATTTTACATTTTTAAGTTCCCCTGAGTGACTAGGAACACTCAAGTGGTCAGTCATAACTTCCTGTTTCACTGAGGTAAAAATATGAGGTGACACAGGTCAAATTTCCATAGTCATCCAAAAATGTCCACAACTACAATCACATAACCACAGGTTGTTTGGGATGGTTGCCAAAGGAGCTAATATTAGTGGAGAGGTCTGTGCCATAGTACATACATCTTACATTAATCTTACATTAATTATTGATCAGATGTTGTCAGATCTTCATCCAAGTCACAGTAATAGACAAACACATTCTGCCTGAATGGTACACAAACAACACCTGAAGATACTTCAGCAGCAACATCTTGAGCAACAATGAGGAGGAATTTAGATTATTCTGTCTGCTTCAATTCATTCATATTTCTGGATTAAGTCAATGTTTAAGGTCTGGAATTTGACTTGGGCATTTGACAACAAAATCACAGTAACATAAATGACAGCCACAATAATTTAAACTCATAAAGCTCATGTTGGTAATGTGGGTAACATTACACACCTTCATTCTTCTTGCGCTTGTGTATGACTGAGTTAAATCGGCAAAAGAAACCTAAATTCTCTGCTTTCGAGCTCCACATTTCGGAGAGATGTACAGGAAGCTGTAACAGCATCCAGACACCACCAGGTGTTCCATTTAATACATTACCTTTACATTAAATGAAAACATTACATTTATCCACCAGACTGAGACAGGCGTTGTTGTGTAAAGGTGTGTTTCATGAATTGCTTTCCTGACATACAAATGAGGAAATACCATAGTAATGACGCTAAAAGATGCCAGTAAAGACATTTCTGAAAAGGGGAATGTGGGTGTGACACTATTTACTACAGAACCCCAAAAGGGACATGAGAAAAAAATAGATAAATTGCTAGTTTCTCCACCAGAAAATGATCTCATGCACACCAGATAGTTTCTTGTGCACACCAGAAACCTTTCCTGGTAACTGCATATCCTCCTTTAATTGGTTGATGAACTGTCTTATATTTCAGGATCTCAAAAAGGCAAACATATCTTGGTCTGCTGTCATTCTGTGTGTCTATGTGTCATCAAAACATATCAGGATTTCTACTGGAAAGGGTTTCTGGTGCACCTCATACTATCGCATGCCCCCCAGATATTGCCGGAACCCATGTCTCGTGCACATCAGCAACTTTCTCGTGCTCACAAGATAGTTTGTCGTAAGAGAAAGTTTCTGGCACTCATGAGAAACAATTGTGTGTGCACCAGAAACTAGAAATTAAAAAAATATATATCATCATGTCCCTTTAGGGATATTTGCCCTTAATGAAACGTTAAAACCGCCGTTGTGTTTTGTGAATCACACCAAACCATTTTGTTGTTAATTTGATCCGTCACCTTGCTGCATCTTGTATTCATCTTCAGGTGACAGACTGTTACTCTGACATTCTCCTGTACAATGTTTTGAGATGTTGTCTTGTTGTACTTTCAAATTCAGCATTCTATGAGCATAATTTTGTGAATATATGGATTTGACCACTTCTGCCTTTGTTCCATGTACAGCTAGTAAATTCTTCCTGTGTTGATTTTTCTGGCTGCTGCCCTCCTCTGGCTAACTTGCATTACTTTAACACCATAAGCTAACGTCTACGTCAGCTTAGAACTGTGGATAAACTCTGTTCCCAAAAATAAAAAATTCCAAGCCCTCAGGCCTCAAGTGAACCAGTAAGTCCATAAACTTTACTGCTTCCATTTTCCCAGCACATCTAAGGTTAACGCTTTTATTCCTCCTTTAAAGTAATGAGAATGATGCAATCAGCCATCACACACTCGACAGATTCTTCTGACTCCATTCTGAACTCTGTGCGACTCAGATATTTCCACTGATGCAGCTGTCACTGTGTTTTCCCTCTCGGGTTCATAAAAAAAGCTTCTGCTCAGTTTGCCTCCAGTCTAACGAAGTGAGGAGGCGTGTTTGACACTTTCCATTTGTCCTTCATCCCTCCATCTTCAGCTCTCAATCCACCATTTCTGTTATCCTGCTTCTGCTCTCTCTCCTCCGTACCTGCTTATTTTAAGACAGGTCTCTGGTGCCAGAGATCAGTGAATATTAAAGGTGTGTGTATGTGTGTACGCATGCATATGTATGTTGATATACAGTATTTCTGTCAGTATTCAATGTAGGTTCTCACGCTTTTAACCCTCTTGTTAACCTCCCTAAATTATTGTATGTACTAATATTAATATTAAGATGAAGAGAAAGCTCATATTGTAGTAGTTTATCCTTGCAAAGCCTGCATATGAGCCAGCAAATCTCCCAGATGTCCCTCAACAATATCCTTCAGGATAAAGTTTTTTCTTATCTTTTCTGCTTTTATCTTATCTTTTCTGATCTGATTTGATCTTTTTTGATTTGATCTTATCTTATCTTATCAAAGACACGCTAACACACTTGTGTCAGTGTGCCCAACTGCACTTTAAGGTTGGCACAGTGTGCATCCATCCATCCATCCATCCATCCATCCATTATCCTAGTCTAGGTCATGAAGCCAGGCTAATTAAAGTCACCCAGATGTCCCTCTCCCAAGCTAAGTCCTCTACCTCTTCCTGGGAAATCCAGGATGATGGGATATGTGATCCTCCAGCATATTATTGGTACGCCCCGTGGTCTCCTCCCCAGGGATGTGTCTTGCAGGCACAATCAGTAGGTTTACATGCACACTATAGTCCAACTGAGGCAATAATGTTATTAACTCCTTCTATGTTTGTTGTACTCACATTATAGCCCGACCTGAGGCAGTAATGTGAGTAAAACAAACATAGAAGGAGTTAATAAGATTCTGCAGTTCACCATAAATGTATGAAGCATTGTGTAATTAGAGTATGAAAGTTTGCCAGGTGAGGAAATGCATATAACCTTTTTACAATTACACAGTCTCTCTTATTCTACTACTCAGAGTAAGCTTATTCTGATTTATGCTGATTTCAATATATTTATGGTGTTTGCATGAAGTTTGAAGAAATCCATTTTACTGCCGATTATAATCAAAGTGCATGGATGCACATTAGTACTGTGAACCAACTAACCTGTCCTAAAAAAAAAAAAAAAAAAAAAAAAAAAGTATTTTCCTCATAGCTAGATCTACGACTGCATATTAGGGCCATATGAAGAAAAAAAATGAGGGGGCATTATTTCGAGTTTATAAACACAAATTTGCGAGTTTATAAACATGCAAATTTGTGAGTTTTTAAACTCAAAATAATGTCTCCTTGTTTTTTTTCCCCCTTCATATGGCCCTAATATGCCGTCATATAGATCAAATTGTTGCCTATAGTTTTTGTTTCGTCGTCAACTTGCTTAAGGCCAATCAAGAATGGAATATTTTCTTTTCCATCGACTGCATTCTCTTTGCTAAGATTGGTCACAGCCAATATTTAAAAAAAATTTTAAAAAAAGTTTTTTTAGACCCACTGTGGAACCTGGAAAGTGTCAGACTGCATGTCGAGTGTCGTAATCATACTGTTCTGATGCCCTTAAAGCCTCATGGATTCTGTGAGCAGGCACAAGTGAGGGCCGCAAAGCCACCAGTCCACATCAGGTCCTCCATTTTGGAAAGAGCCTGAGACAGAGAAAGAGAGAGAGAGGAGGTTAGTTTCAAGATATCAAACACTAAAGCTATAAAATGATGACGTATAGCTATAAATGAATTTGTTCATTGTTGATACAGTCAGATGCTCACTGGGTTGGCACATACCTCATTATTCACACTAGGTAGAGTGAAAAAATGAGTATCATCCCTGTCTCTCTCTCTCTCTCTCTCTCTCTCTCTCTCTCAATGTGCATGTGTGTGTGAGAGCATATAGGGAGGGGCGCAGGTGTGTGTGTGTGTCTCTACAGCACATGAAGGTGAACGTTTGGCTTTTCTCTGGAGTGGGTTACTGTTCCTAGTAAGTGATGCACATATATTCAGACATTTAACATCTCTCTTCTCTCCGTCTGCCTCTGCCGGAGCCTCAGACCTCCGAGTCCTTTCTTCTCCAGACCTGCGTGGGTCACACGTTTTAACCTATACGTGAGTTCTGACTCAGTGACAAGATAAAGATAACGTGTCTTACTGAAAAGGTCGGTAAGAGAAAAATGCCATTTTCAAAATGCTGCTGAACAGATTTCTGTCTTAATCTGTTTCTCGTAGGTCAAATTTGATTTTAATCTTCTGGGGTCTAAAGTCATTTTTCCATTTTTTTTTTTTTTAGTTTAAATTGGATTTGTTTTGTTACATAAAAGGTGGGAAATTTGGTTTTTGAAAATCTTGACATTTCTTTTTATTTAGCAAAATTTTCTTAGATTTTTTTTTTAAAGAATTATTTCCTACTTACAATATATTTAATTAATTTATTATTATTATTTTTTTTTTTACTTTTCTTCATATTGGTTTTTGCAATTCTCTGTTTTTTTTTTCNTATTATTATTATTTTTTTTTTTACTTTTCTTCATATTGGTTTTTGCAATTCTCTGTTTTTTTTTTCTAAATTTTTCCCTCAAATATATTTAAAAATTTTTTTTAATATAGAGGAATGTTTTGTTATTTTATAGAATTATAATCTATTATAATTAGAACTATAATCTATAATTATCTTGTATATTTTTCTTTTCCTTCCTGAGCACCATGCACCAGAGCAAATTCCTCGTATGTGAAAACCTACTTGGCAAAAATAAATCTGAATCTGAATCTGAATAAGAATTTTCTAAAATTGAGCATAAAAGAAACAACCTTCACAAGTGTGAAGAATTTTATTTTCTTGATAAGCTGTGACTTCGGATGGATAAACTCCATTCAATGAATTCATATTTGTGTTTCCTTTGTTGAAAAATTCCCTGTTCCACAAAAAACTGAAATCTAATTTATTGTATCTCTGGATTCATTTTGTGGCTTGGAAAAAGAAAGAAAAAAAAAGAAAGCTTTTTTCTTCTCCCTCTTTAAAGAGGATTCTAATTCTGAACACTACAGCTTGTATTGATCGGTTTTGCTGCTGTGTGCAGATCCATAATGTGATCACGGAGTGAAAACAGAAAGCCTGAAAATAGCCTGAGTCAGTCACAAAATCTAACATCAGTTCAGATGGAGGTCAACATGTCTAAAAATACACACATTATTTAGCTTTCAGTGGCTCATTTCATCTCTGCATCACTTCTTGTTTCTCTGTTCTTGATTGATTTTTCTTTTCTGTCATGTTATATGTTACATCTCTCTATTTTATGCCTTTTTCTCTAATTCTGCTTCTCATTCTTCACTCAGCTGCTGCAAAGATGCAACCAATGGGAAAGGAAAATGCAAATGATGTGAAACTGTTCTGGAATTTGTGATCAGTAAAGCTGGAGGCTGTAAAATGTTATTTTTCCTTAGTGCTTTGGGAATAAATAAAATTTTCTGTTTTGCTTTTCATCAAAGTTGGCTTTTACTTGAACCTAAAAAGCTGCACTGTAAAAAATCAGAATATTTAACAAACTTTGTCCTATATGAAAATCTTGATATTTTTGACAAGCCTGCCAATTTTCTACTTGTTTCTAGAAAAAAATCTTCAAAAATTTTCTACAGAAAAAAAAAAAAAAAAANAAAAAAAAAAAAAAAAACATTTGAAGAAAATAAATGAAAAACAACCCAAAAATTGAAATTTTTTGAGTTACTGTTTGTCGCTTACAGGCTAGCTAGATAGATAGATTATCTATCTATCTATCTTAGATGACAGATAGATCCTGAGACCCAGCCCATTGTTGCGCGTCCATTGGAGTAGACATTTTGTTCACATGCCTCTCCTTTTAATATTTTGAACTACTCTATCAATCTCTGTCGTATTGTAAAGAGGACATCCTGGGCTTTCCAGTGATATGTCATGTGTTAGGTTGGGATGCTGGGAAATTCCTCTTCCTTTCCATCCAATATGGCTGACATAGGAGTAAGCACATTTTATGGACAGAGGAGAGGTAAGTCAAATATTGTATATTTCTTGTTTTTTTTTTACTATGATAATCATATATGTTCTTGTTTATTAACATGTTAGTAATGATATATTTAATTCTGAAACCAGTTAAATTATTTGTGTTTTAAAATAATTGCCCTTTTCGGAAGGTCAATTATAATGGACATCAAGATCATCTTAATGTTCTTAATGACTTCCCACATTGTTGTAGGAGACAGAACTGAAGCAGAAAGGCTTCTTTACAAGATAGTTGAGGGAGATTCAGATTTGGACCTGTCAGATGATGAGAGAGATGAGGATGAGTTTCAACCTGAAGAAGATGAAGAAGATGATGCAGGAGTCTCAGAAGAGCAAACACATACAGACACAGAGACAGAGACAGACAGGGACGAGCAGGAAAGTCATCGTCCTCTCTGGGCCAGGAGTAGCATGTATAGTTTCAGGATAATATGTTCACTTCCAGTAATTAGCCATTATTGATATTAATGGGAGTAAAATACTATAAATTATATTTTTACAGTAAATTTTTACAGTAATTTTCCATTTAATGTGATACCTATAATACAGACATATTGTTGTGTCAGTTATATTTATCTGTGATCCTTGAAGTTTGAAGATTCCCCAAGTTGTGTCATGAAATATATGCAAATTGCCTCAAGAATGCAAAGTTTGTGATTATGAGTATGGTCAATAGGAGACCATATCACATCCATAACACTGGAATTGTCCCAAAGATGCACTACTAGGCAACCTGCTATCTTACTGCATTTAATCCAATTAGGGTTAATTATTATTCCTGTTATTACCTTTTATTTATTGGTGTTTTTTCCCCCATCATAATAGATTCACAGCTGTGCTACCTGGGCTTCCTGACTGTCAAGATGGCCCTACAACCTGTGCAGACTGGAGTCCAATTCAGTACTTTTCCCAGTACATTGACAACAAAGTCTCTGAAGATTTGGCAACATTCACAAATCAAAAAGAGCTACAAACTAGAGGAGTGTCTCTGAATACTACTCCAGAAGAAATGAAAAACTTCTTTGGCATATCAGTCCACATGGCCTCCCAGAATTAAAATGTTTTGGGCCAAAAAAAAAAACAAGAGTGCCAGTTATAAGCAGCAAAATAAATAAAAAAAAATAATAATAATTTTGTTTTTTTTTTATATTAAGTTGAAGGTGTTATTAATTTAATATTACTCTACAGCCATAATCTGTTAATTTTTTATCTTCTATATTTGGCTGAGTTTTCACACTAAAATGGTCCTGTGGTCCACCACAGTTGACATGCTGTAAAATTAAAAATAAAAATAAATTTTAAAAAGTCTAAATTGTAAGATGTTTATTTACCTCTACATGGGTAGAAAATCACACAAAAAAAGAAATTGGATGACACTTTTTTTCCTTGGTTCCCAGGAGGAGATAGATAGATAGATAGATAGATAGATAGATAGATAGATAGATAGATAGATAGATTTACAAACTACCACCAAATTTACAAACAAGTTCTTAAAAAAATAATTATTTCATGAAAATTCTTCCAAACTTGATTGAAGCCCTTCATGCTCACTGTGTAAACAAGAACCCTTCAGGAAAAATTATGAAAAAACCTTTTAAAAATGTAAGCTCTATGTAGAAAAAAAATGTACGTACTCTACATTGTAAAAATGTTTTACTTTACTTGTGTTTTATTTACTTATTTGTTTGTTTGTTCATTTGTTTAGTTATTTAATGCAAAAATGGCTTGATCACTACTTTACTACAGGGTAAACTCTGATTGTAACCCTGATGTCATGACCCCCCCCCGNTGATCACTACTTTACTACAGGGTAAACTCTGATTGTAACCCTGATGTCATGACCCCCCCCCGGAAAATGGAATTAGATTTGAGGCTTTTCTCAGATCCTCACGTACGGGGCAGATGGATGAAGGAATGAACAAATGTTTGTTCATTCCTTCATCCATCTGTCCCTCACGCATATTATCTGTGACACAGATTATCGCATTTTCACAAAAACTGGCTGCAGTGATGCATCCTGGCAGCCCACTCTGCTAACGATGCTGCTAACGACGAGCCTGTGGGGGCGTCATAATTACAGGTTGATGACAATAGCTAAGGGACTGTGGGGAAGCACGAGTCAGTTTGTGTGGTTTGGAGTGCTTTAAGCTTCATTCTGTCAAAAGTGGGAGCAGAACTCAAAGCCTGTGTGTTTACATCCCACCGCAGAGAAAGTGAAGAATTTCATTTCATTTTTCATTTCATTCCATTTGTTTCATTCATTCTTGTCAGCGTGCATTTACAGATCTCATACAAAACACACAAAGTTCCAGCCTCTTAAACATTTACACACATTCCATGAACGAAAGGAGCAGGGAGAAGAACAAAGTCTTATAAATACCTGCACAACATACATAAACTTTAGGTTTATGCTATGCTAACATAAATATAAATGGTCTACCTTTTACATCAGATAATTTAAGCATAACCAAAGAAAACAAAAAAAGTGTATACTTTACCATAACAATCAACTCAGCATATTACTCATATTCATAATGTCCCAATATTCTTCCTTTGCACATTTTCCTAACCCTTTCATGCATAGAGGTCACTACAGCGGACAGCTATTCAAAAGCCATTTTCTTGCATATGCATGGGTTTTGATGACAGTTGCACATCAACCACTAGAGTGGGCACTAGTGCATCATCTTATACACTGCCATCTAGTAGCCAGACATCATCCTATACACTGCCACCTAGTGGCCAGACATTGTATGTGCATTTTATTTTTCTCCAAACCAAGATGACCAACTACCATCAGAAATGCCATGTTCCTCTGGAATATCCATCCAAGCCTTCTATTCTCGGAGACTCTTGCTGGTAAAAAAAAAAAAAAAAATNCAAGTATTGATTTTAGATTGGGAGGAAATTCCAATTAATCATCTGTCCACTAAATTGGACATCATGTGTCACAAGCTATATTTCTACAGAATAGAATATTCCTACAGAATAGTGGAGAAAATACCATCTGAGTCAAGTGGGGATGATGCTAGTGTCAGTGATGATGAATGGCTGCCAGAAAAAGAAGGATTAGCTAATGCTAGCAGTAGTGACAGTGGAGTTGAGGATGCTGAGGGAGCCAATATGCTGAGGATAAAGGAGCTGAAGATGAGGGAGCTGTGGATGAGGAAGCTGAGGATGAAGGAGCTGAGGATGTGCCACCAAACAGAGCTTGATGGAAAAAGGCAGAAAACAAAGCAGACATATCTGGAAAACCAAAGACAACCAGTTTGAGGGAAATTTGCCTACTTTTTTAAGAGAGTGGACAACCTCAGTTAGGAGTGAAATAGATTATTCCTCAATTGCATTTGCAATAATTGAAGCAGTATTATATGTTTGTATGTATTTTATAGTTTTCACATCATTTTATACAATTTTATTCATTGGTTTGTTAAATACACACAGTATTACTATGTTATTATTGTTAATATAGTACTCTTCAGGTGAAAACAAAAATGCATGTTGTCCACTCAAGTGGACATGTGAAAATCTCCTGAAAAATGTGTGTAAAAAATTTTTGAAGTTCAAATCTTGTTTTTCATACCATAAGAGCAATAAAAACAGATAGGAAAAAAATCCTGACTGAGGTTGTCATAATTCAGGCATGAAAGGGCTAAACTGAAAAATATATTGATAAGCCACAACATTAAAACCACCTGCCTAATATCTGTAGGTTCCCCTCATGTCACCAAAATAGCTCTGACCCGTGGACCCATGGACTCCTCAGACCTCTGAAGGTTCCTGTGGTATCTGACACCAAGACATTAGCAGTAGATCCTTTAAGTCCTAGAAGTTGCAAGGTGGGACAAGTCTGATCCATGGATCAGACTTGTTTTTTTCAGCACATCCCACAGATGCTGGATTGGATTGAGATCTGGGAATTTGGAGGCCAAGTCAACACCTTCAACTCTTTGTCATGTTCCTCAAACCATTCCTGAACAATGTTAGCAGTGTGGTAGGATGCATTATCCTGCTGAAAGAGGCCATGACATCAGGAAATACCATTGCCATGAAGGGCTGGACTTGGGTCTGCAGCCATGTTTAGGTAGCCGCTATGTGTCAAAGTAGCATCACATGAATGCAGGACCCAAGGTTTCCCAGCAGAACACTGCCCATCACACTGCCTCTGCTGGCTTACCTTCTTCCCATAGTGCATCCTGGTGCACCTCTTCCCCAGGTAAACCATGCACACACACCCGGCCATCCTCATGATGTCAAAGAAAACCTGATTCATCAGACCAGGACACCTTCTTCCATCACTCCATGGTCCAGTTCTGACGCTCACGTGTCCATTATAGGAGCTTTGGATGGTGGACAGGGGTTAGCATGGCGCTCTGAGCGGTCTGTGGCTATGCAGCCCCAAATGCAGCACGCTACCATGCTGTGTGTTCTGACACCTGTATATCATAGCAGCAGCCATTTGTTTCTGCTGTTTGTGCTGCAGCAGCTTTTCTGTGGGATCAGACCAGACAGGCTAGCCTTTACTCCCCATGACCATCAGAGAGCCTCGGGCGCCCATGACCCTGTCACTGGTTCACCGGTTGTCCTTCCTTGGACCACTTTTGGTAGGTACTGACCGCTGCATACCGGGAACACCCCACAAGACCTGTTGTTTTAGAGGCGCTCTGACCCAGTTGTCTACATCATAAGTTGGTCCTTGTCAAAGTCTCTCAGATCCTTATGCTGCACATTTTTCCTGCTTCAACACATCAACTTCAAGAACTGACTGTTGACTTGCTGCCAAATATTCACTTCACCTGTCAGTGGTTTTAATGTTGTGGCTGATCAGTGTATAAAAACGTTTTAAATCATTTTCTAATGAATTACACAGTTTAACTCCAACTACTGAAATACACATCTGTTTCAATGTTGTGTGCGCATACTGACTCCTAAAATAAATTTCCTTCTACAATGAATGAATGAATCACAAACTCTTTACATTTCCTCAAGTAGACAAAGTTTGGATCTCTCCTCCTGAAGTCAACCTTGAACAAAGTTCTTCATTTGTGGAGGAGCAGAATTATCTCAAAGTGTTTTTTTCACACCTACGTGGTTTAGTCCAGTTGAACTAAGGACTTCTGAGGACGTGGTGGTCTTAGTTCCGTCACAGATGAATTCTGGAACACCGTGTTTGTGGCAGGAAAATGATTCCAACCAGTTCTGAACAAGTTCAACTGTGATTTATTGATCTAGAACCACAGAAAACTAAGTGTGCATGGTTAAAGGACCATACAGGTGATTTTGCTTGTTTGAACCCAATAAACTACCCACATACACATTACGTTGCTGCCAATCATTTTCCAAAACATACTGTATTTTAGCTTATTATATTTTGCCAAATCCCCAAACATTTCAAAATCAAATGTTCAGGCGATACACACACCGTGAAATTCAGTGTTTCTCTTCCTAACACTTACGCACGATTGTAGGAGGCCGTTCATTTTAAGTTCCCGGTAAAAGCTGTACAAAACAAAATTGCCAGTAAGGTACTTTCAATACCAAACAAACATCTGAATCCAAACTGAGTTCATCAAAGTTTAACATATTCTTGAACATTCGAGGTTGAGGCTTATCTTAAGCAAATGCTATTTTTCGGGTTGAACTTTTTTGCTAAAACATTGATGTAAAAATCAATATTCTGCTGTGCAAATCTTCCCAAATGTCGCCTCATCTCTCTGACAGCAAATAAGCTGATTGCTTATCTTTATCTCAGGCTTGACCGTGGTCAACAACTCTCTGCTCTTTACTAAAGACTTTCCTTTTTTTCTGCTGTTGATCCCCCTGGAACCTTCTGTGACGTGTATCTGCCAACGTGAGCTGTCTGCTTTGCGTCATGATGCAGCTGACTTGTTGATGTTGCTGCGTGTTTGTTGCTCAAGTGTCCCGAGAGAAAAAAAGGGGACTAAACCGTCTCGTCTGAATCACCAGGCTTGTCAGTCAGTCAGGGAGCCTGGTGAGCTTTGCAGGTGATTCATCAGCAGCTGTTAAGACATGAATAATGCATGAGAGATGGTTAATTATTATAAAGTGGCATTTCTAAATTATCATCCCTCTGCATGTCTCCTCAGTATTCCTGATATTGACAACCTGCTCTCTCTCTTGCTTTTTTTGGTAATTGTCACCTCTAAATATTCTTCTCTCTATCACTGCTTTTTACTTATAATCTCGCAAGTGCTTCTGTCTCCTCTCATTTCTAATCCCATTCCTCACATTTTGTTTTGATTTTCTCTCCCTAGTTTCTGTATCACCATCACTGCATCATTTCCACTGTAAAAAAAACAATGACTTCTTTCTTTCTTTTTCTTTCTTTCTTTCTTTCTTTCTTTTCTTTCTTTCTTTCTTTCTTTCTTCAAAGAGGAAAACTAATCCAAATTTGAACCTGTAAAAATATCTGACACTTTAAACCACTTCCTTCATATCTCTAAAGACAACCAACAGTAAATTTAATCTATTTATCTTGAAATTTCAGATGATATATATATATTTTTTTTTTTAAATTCAGTGGATAATTCCAGGATACAGATTAATGGGTATTCATGATAGCAATTCTTCAAAACCACATTTTTTAAAAATTAAATGGAAATGTTTTAACACTATTAACCATAACTTCAGACTTTTAAGATTTGTCTAGCCAATCCTAATTTTGTAAAAAAAAAAAAAAAAAAAAAAAAAAAAAGCTCTCTCATTGAAAGAAAATGCACAAAGTTTGCGGAATTGTCAAGTATTATCCAAAATTACTTTCCTAATGGTGGTGCTACACATATAAAACAAAGACTTTTTTTTGTCTTTTTCAACTGTGATTTTTACATTGAACAAGGTATAATTTTAACAGAAGTTTTCTTCATGATCAGACTGGAAGCTATTTGCTTTTTTGCTGCTTGCAGCTAAGATTCCATATATTAATACCATTTGCCTTTTTCTGCTTTTCATATATCTCACAGAGACATATTGCACTTTCAGACCTGTTAGAACCGTGCCATCGCCATGCCTGCATTAGTCAACCTGCTCTTCAACGCCGTCTCCACCAACACCACCATCTCCTTCACCCTGGTGCTGCCGCTGGTCAGCATGGTCTCCCTCCTGGTTGGGGTCGGAGGTCACCTCCTCCTGTGGCTGGTGCTGATGAGGAACCCCAGGAGCCGCTCCAAGCCGAGCTCCATCCTCCTCCTCAACCTCAGCCTGGCTGATCTGGGTGCTTTGCTCACGCTGCCCTGTGTGCTCCTGAGTGCCAGTTTCCAGAACTGGCAGCTCGGCGGTGGGATCTGTGTCCTCTTGGGGTTTATGACCTCGTTGACAGCGGGTGCTGATATTTTCAGCCTGGCGGCGTTGTCAGTGCTGCGGTATCGCATTGTGGCGCCACAGATGAGACCTCCTGCCACCCTGACACAAGTGTGAGTATCACCATCGGGAGCGTAGTCTGTGTTCCCCAGCTCAATATTCTGTTAACACACATTAAGTGTGTGTTAACAGAATAACCCTAACCCTAACCCATGATGTGCTCTATAGTGCTACATAAAGCTGGGGAACATAGGACCCTGGGAATAGGAATGACTTCTCACCATTGATCACAGGTAGACTTGTCAAAGGCAAAGATGCAGTAGAATCGTAGTAGTAGTAGTCTTGAAAACAGCTGTGATGAGGCCTCGCTAGGTTGGTGAAAACAACTAAAGCACTCAAATATTCTGTCACCTCAAGGCTTTTCTCTCATTTAGTGGAACTGTTAGCATGTTTATGGTAAATTTCTGCTGGAAAATCCATTTGCATAAGAAGTAGGGTACACTCAAAAGCAGTAAAAGAGGAAAGGGAATGAAAGCATTTGGACTGACACCAGCTCACATTCTCTACTTCTTACCCATTATAATGCAAAATATTTATTTGTACAGATTAGCTTATGAATTGTTCGAATGAAAAGTTTTAAAACGGCCCTCAATTTTTCCAAAACACAGTTGTGCTCGGAGCTAAAGCTAAAGCTAGTTCACAGATGACACAGACTACACATCAAACCTACACAATATCTTATTTGTTTGCACCGCAGAGCTGTTTTATTCTGAAAGACCAATTAGAGTCACTGTTCAGAAATTTCTAGGCTAGCTTTAGCCCTCAGTGAATTAAATGCTGTATTTTGGAAAAAGTAAGATTTTTTTTAAAACTTTCATGGAGCTAAAAGAGAGTGAAAGTTTAGGCAACTACAGAAAGCTGTTCACAAAAGAAATTTGCTTAACAGGAACTTACTTTTGCTGTTGTGGACATCTGGAATGGTACATGTGAAACAACACCACCGATGCTACATTTACACGAACATGTACAAGTAACCTGATTCGGATCGGACAAAAGCAGTGTCTGAAGATGTAAATGGTAAAAAAGCATATGGAATCAGATATTCTCAGATCCATTTTGAGCCACATGCATATGTGGAAATAAATCAGATATCCATCAGATATCTACCAATGCAACTGTGATCTAAATATGCTGATCAGAATTTACTTGCTGTTCCGACTCATACTTAATGAAATGCAACACTGTTCTAGTTTATCTACATATGACTGATGTAAACAGTCAATACAATGACCGCTCTCTGTCAACAGAAATTGAGGACATATTACTGTATATGTATATATACTATATAAACAGATGTGCTAGTGATAACAGGCTCCTGTTGGCGGCCACTACAGTCAAACTCCCAGCCGCTTCTGCAGTGTGATCGCCCAGTGAAAGAACACATCCTGTTGGAAAAATCTCAGGGATAAACACACAACCAGTCGAGTGTTTCCACATTTGAAAGTTGCAAATCCACTGATAATACATATAAATATTTCTCTGAATTTATTGCAGTATTTTGTTTACATCTGTCTCGGGAATGAGCGCATGTGCAAATCCATGTTTCTGCATCTGGTGTGTGACAGGTAAATACCGTTTAAACACGAGTTCTGGGTATGGGCCAAATGTATGAAGGTATATTATTTTGAGTTTTTAAACTCGCAAATTTGCAACTTTAAAAACATGTAAATTTGCCCGTTTAAAAACTCAGGGAAAACAAAAAAGTAAAAAGTGGCAGATTTTCCACTTTTTAAACTCAGAAAAATAGTAAGGGAGAATCCCCGCCTCATGTTATGACGGTGCCTGCGGTACAAGACCTTAATATACTTTTCCACTGGATTTGGCAATAAAGAAATACTTGTGCTTTTAGCGCAAAATTATCAAATTATCATATGCATACGGATCATCGAATTATGCATACAGACTTTTAAAACATACAGCATACAGACAAGCATACAGACTTTTTTCTGAGTTTTTAACTGGCAAATTTGTGAGTTTAAAAATAATGCCCCTTTGTTTTTTCTGTTTCTTTTTTCATATGGCCCTAATACACCATCCTACAAATGTAAATATGCTCTCCAAAAATTCAGATAAGTAAAATATCGGAATTGAGCATCAAGACCTGTAGTGTTGAGGCTAAAGGCTACGCACAGAAAAAAACAAAAAAAACAAAGTGCATACCAAAAAAAAAAAAAAAAAACCTGCTTTCTTTTTTTGTCTTCCACAGGTTCTGTACAGTGATCATCATTTGGTTGGTGTCAGTAACCATGGCGTTGCCAAAGGTCACCTACATTAACTTTGACGGTGGCTGTACATGGTTGGTAGGCCGAGACCAATGGCTGGGCTTCCTGGTTCCTGCCTTTCTGCTGTATTACGTGGCACCGCTCCTCTGCATTGCCATCAACTGCGGCCTGATCATCTCCCACCTCCACAGCTGTGGGAGCACTCTGGCCGCCGACCGACGCAACAAAAAAGCCACAGCTCTGCTGATCGCCTCCACTGTGGCTTTCGCGGTCAGCTGGCTGCCTTATTACGCGCTCGAGTTCGTGAACGTTATGTCTCCCTATGTCATCTCTGCAGCTTCTCCCTTAAACACAGCAGGAAGTAAGCTAGCGTCAGTTCTTAGTTCGACCTTATCGTATTCATCGCACACCTCGCCCAGGCCAAACGAGGAAGCAGAGACGGCGGTGTCCTTGCTGTGGGAGGTGGCGTCCTTGTCAGCTATTTTGTTGGTGTGTCTGGCACCGTGCTGGAACCCGCCGCTCTACTTCCTGTTGTCTCGCCCGGCGGTGCGTCAGCTCCGAGCTCTGCTGCCTTCGTTATTTCATAAGCACCGGGGGAAAACGGGAGTGCAGCGCTGGCGTATCGCTCCTGCTCCCCCCCCCACGCCTCCCCCATCCTCTACCTACCACACACTCAATTACTCACCCGACTTTGACACACAGGCTGACTCAGTAAATTAAGCACAGACACGAATGCACTCACTCGTACGCCATGACACGCGAGTCACATTTGCTGTCAAAAGAAACACAAGTGAGTCATGACGTGGCATTTATTTGCATGGATGCTCATGCGGTTAAGGCCGAAACCCTTTTTGCTTTTATGATTTTTATACGTATGAAATGGTCTCAGCAGCAGTGTTTAAGGCTCTTAGATTAATGGCAGTGTATCAAACAGAATTTACCATGTGCCATAAAAACACGACCAGGTTTATGATTCTGATCACAACACCAGAGTCACTAAGCAACTCACCCTGCTGCCGCCGCAAAGCTGTAGAGGAAGAGAACCGCAAATCCAAAATGAGTAAAGTGTAGATCAATCAAAGCGTAGAGCATCCTTTACAAATCCAGGCCACTAATCATAAAACCTACATTCATACTACAGATATTGATACCCTGATTTTTAGCTATATTTGAAACAACTTATATGCATAAACAAGGGTTTAGTTTCTCACATGCTGGTAAACAAAACTCAGCAATGGACACAAAACGAGACAGAAATAATTATTCAAGTTATTGCTCTCTGAAGGTCCAAAATGATGCAATTGTATTTTAAAGGACCATACTGGTGATTTTGCATGTTCCCAAAACACATTCCATAACTGACAATTTCCAAAACATAAAACCATATTTTAGTTTCCTGTTATTTTGCCATATCCCCTAATCTTTCAAAATCAAATGTTCAGGTGAAATCCTTATAGAATGTTTTGCCTGCTAACACTTTTGCATGATTGTAGAAGGGATGGTCCTTGTTAAAATCCGTCTTCTCCTGGGACTGTAATCCCTGGTAGAGACATACATTGTCCTTCGTGCAGATCCATGTTGGACTAGTTAAATAAAGTTATTTTGACAAAAAATTGAATAGAAGTAGTGTTTGCTGTGATGGATTACCTATCTTAAGCACATTTCAAGTCTCTTCAAGTTGATTTTTTATAGTGTAGTGGAATGAACAAAACTAATCTCAGTCTAGAATGTACTGGAAAAAATTCAAAAATTTACTGCTCCAATAGTACATTTTGGGAAATGGTTGCCAATAACGTAACGTGTATGTGGGTTTCATATATATTGGGCTGAAATGTGCTTAGTTACCGGTATTGTCTAGGAGGAGAAAAAGGATTAAAGCTTGTTTCATCATTCATGTGCAGACTAAGTAAGAGAGTGTTGCATTTTATGTCTTTCATGTTGCAGTGGCAAGTAAATTATGAGTTTTGTGTTTCGATGACAGCATGATATCCAATACATATCACGTTAGTAAAGAGAACTGTCTCCTACATAGGGCCTGAACCTGCAACAGTCTGTTTTCAGAAACGCCTCGCCTAGCCACACTGACAAAATATGACCCATCCAAGCAAAGATAAATCTAATTCCCCGTGGAGCTTTTAAACAACTAAGCCAGAACCATAAAAAAAAAAAAGGCTGGCCGGTAACTATGACATACAGTATATGTGCGCAGCATGAAAGCAGCACAGCCTTTTACAAGGAGCCTCCACAGGGCCTCTCTGCATCGCATTTAATGGATTATCAAGCAATGCAGCCTTGTAACCCCATTACCCAGCCATCTGAAAGAGCCAAAACACAGGGGACTCGGTGCGCCGTGGCTCGCCGCAAAGCTCCCTGCGACGCCCAGGGCTGTAACATTAACTGGTAACCTTGAGGAAAGAGGCTTCCCAACTTATGACGGGCATTAATGGAAGCTGACTTGTTTTGTTCCAAGCATGAATGCAGAAGTGCTTATTAAATAGGATTTGACAAAAAGAATACATCAGAGGATGACTGGGAAAATTACTTATTAACAAGTGGAGCTCTCCGCATCCGGAGTGGTTTAATATCTCAATATAAAGAACATGTCGCATACTCGCATCGGTCAGGGGTTTTGTTTTGACAAATTGGCTCTGGACGAGTAATTGGATTTTTTATTTTTTATTTTTTGCAGTTATTGCTTCTATTATTGAGAGATATGCAAAAGCAGTGATTCAAATTTATTGAATGTAGAATCACTTGACCCCCGTCTGGATGAATATGTAATGGGTTGTTTTACGGCGAGGGTGAGCTAAGATGGAGATTGAAATCTGAAACTGAAAGATATTTACACTGGCAGACAAATAAATAAAACATGAAAGTCCTAATAAAGTAATGCTGCACATCAATGCAACTGATTTCTCCATCCTTGCAGTATTTTGTTTAAAAAGGTCCTCATATGAGATGAGAACTGTCTCACGATCATTCAGTTTAGACTAAAACTTCTTCCAAACCTCTAAACAACAAGGACTCAGAAATGCTGAATCGCCGTTTTCAAGGCCTTGTTCATTATTTACAATGCGAGTGTGAAGGACTCAATCAGTAATAGATCACACGACAATCAAGTGTTGAAATTTATTTGACAATCAATTTTCTTTACTACATTTTTTCCTAGTTTTTCTACCTCCCTGCAGGCCTGAAGTGCATATTGTGAATTGACAGTGTGTCACTAGGACAGATTCATGAGGCCGTCTCTGACCTCGCACGTGTCGTCCTATTGACAGCCATAAATCCTGCCTGGTTACCTCTTGACCTTTTGACATCCCCCAGCATGCACCGCTGCACATTCTAATGACGGAGCAGAGTGTTTCTACGAGCAGGGACCAGGCGGTTCTCTGTTGACGCTGGCTTTTGCAGTTAATGAGAGCACTTATCTCTATCATCCGTGTGCTGTGATCCCGCCGCGTGGTGCCAAATGCTAGCGAGCTCCGATGTCCTGACGAGACTTAATTAAGTCTTCAGATTAGCAAAAGATTGGGATATAAGTCATGCTCAGCAGGCCCATCGAGAGGATCCTTCCCATTCCTATTCAGCCTGTTTATTGTAACGTCTCACATCCTGTTGTACTTGTCAAAAATGCAGCGACATCAGGCTAAGTAGAACAGCGGGTGGAACGGTCCACAAAATGAAGCCCGAATGAGTTTATAATCGGAGAGATGCACCAATCCGAACAGCAAGACGGTTATGATGAGGAAAGGGACATCCCATTGTCCAGAGGCATTTTGGAGCGGAATTGATTCTTTTAGCCTGACTGCAAGAGGGAACATTTAATACTTAATATTCTTAAGGGGGNTCAGAAGCAGAAGGCCATTCAACTGCCATTAAATCCCACAGGGAGGGTGTTTATTACATTGCGCAATAGACCTGATTCAGAAATTAGCCATTAGCTCTGCCACAGGGTTCACTCAGAAAACTCAATATTCCAGAAATGTGCATGAATGGAAATAGAGGAGATGAACACAGCTGAAAAAAGGAAAAGGCAGAATTTGTCCTTTTGGTGTTTTCATATGCTGTCATGTCTTTTTCTTATTTGAGAAGTCATGTTTGTCATAAGTCTTTTTTGAGAAATAAATGTGAGACAGTTTTTAAGAAAATATTCACTGTAAAATATTTAAATGTTGGAATGTTCTGTTCATTCTGTTTTTTTTTTTTCCTTATGGGATATATTCAATACTTTTCCAAACTATAATTTAAATGTGTGGCTTTGGCATGTTTTCTGAGATAAAATAAACATTGAAATGTTCCATCTGTGAAATTTGGGGCATTTATGTGTTCTAGAATGCTGCTAATAAATCCAAAGTCATCATAAAATAATTCTAACTGTGAATACATCTTCACAACCTTCAGTTTTGTGACATAATTTTTCTAATTCAGTCAGCTTTATGGTTCAGTGATTAGCTTTGTCACCTCACATCAAAAAGATCCTAGGTTCTAATCCTGCTGCGTGGATTTCCTTCCACAGTCTAGACACATGCAGGTTATGAATTATAAATTCCAAAATGTAGATGTGAATGAATTTGTCATTCACACCTACAAGATGAACAGCGAAACCAGCCAGTCTCCAATTATCTCCACCCTCCAGTGGCCCAGCACAAGATAAGTGAGTATAGAGAATGGGTGGATGGATGAGCCATAATAATAATGACAAAAATTACACAACGTTGAGAAAAATACCAGGCAAACAAATGACAACAGGAAGTCAGAAAACAGGCTGAACGCTGAGGACAATTTCATATTTGCAAGTGGGAAAACTGCTGTAAATAAGCAGCTGCTCAGCTAATGAGAAAGCACAGAGCAGCTGAGTCAGCGGATTGGCCATTCCCAGAGGAGGGAAACTCTCTGAGGGCATCTAGTGGACAGGTGTGGTACTGCAGGGTGTAAAACAAAGACATGGTCTGAAAAACAAGATAGAGGGAGAATTAGAGAGGGTGTGTGTTTGTGTGTGTGGGGGNTGGGGTGGTGGAGCAGGAGTCACCAAGCCAGGTTTGTATACCTGTATGTATGTATACCTTTTGTTTGTGTGGCTGAAATGAATGAATGATTGAGTGAGTGAATGAGTCTGAGCATGATTAAACTACAAGGTCATTAAAGGACCACCACCCATTTTGCATGCTTGAGCCTAATATATTCAATTTTCATACACGTAACATTACTGACAATCATTTCCCAAAGCATACTACTGGAATGGTGAATTAAAAATGTTTTTCCTACCTTCCAGACTGCCATTGGTTTCAGTTCATTCTGGTACGTTATTAAAATCAACTTGTTGATACTTGAGACATTCTTGGGATAGGTAATCCATCATCACCAACAAGATGTGTATTCAGGTTTTTTCAAAGTTTTGTAATTTTAACGTTTAAGCATGATAAAAAAAAAGCACAGAGTGAATGTATGCCTCCACCGGGGAATATAGTCCCAAAAGAAGACCTGAGTTTAGCAAAAAATTTAAATGACCATGACTTCAAAAGGCTGTGTAACTATTAGCAGGAGAAACATCAGTTTTTAAGGTGGGTGTATCGCTTGAATGTCTGATTTTGAAAGATTAAGAGATTTTGCAAAATATCAGGAAAGCTGAAATATGGTTGACCCTTAACAGGACAAGCGGGTATAGAAAAGGGATGGATGGATGGATGGATGGATGATGTAATATGGTTTTATTCTTTGGGAAATGATTGTCAGTAACCTTATGAAAATTGAATAGGCTCAAACATGCAAAATGGATGGTATGGTCCTTCTTTGAGTTTTCATAATAAATAACAGAAGTATGAACCAGAGAAATGGACATCTCAACACTGTTCCATTATAAAAGCCTCCAGTCTCTTTCAGTCTTCAAAGCAGAATGAAGGGCATCTCATTCCTGCTGGGTTTATTTCATATCATACTGATAATAAAATACTGTATATTGTATAATGTATCTTTTAGGAGCACACCAGTAACATATTATATGTTTGTTTTTATATGCATCGATTTTGGTAAACAGAAACAGGATTACAAAGCCAAAAGTTTGCAACACAAATTGTAAAAACAGTAAAGTTTGATGTACAGTATTTATGGTATTCCTATAGCATAACCTTGACATTTATTTAAAAAAACAAAACAAAACAAAAAAAACAATAAAAAATGACATTAACAACAAGGGCACCATAAAAGCAATTCAGTGAAAGAAAACGTGTGAATATGTGCTCACTGTTTCTGTAATATAACCCTTGAAGAGAGATGAAAAAGTGACCAGCAGAGGTCTGAACTCTGGGGACTGAACAGGATATGACGGCCAGCAGAGTGTTATGGGAACCCGACTTTATCTCTCACAAAAATAGCAGATAGGATCTGCGGCTGAGATGTTCTTATTCCTAGAGGGCTTTTGTAAATAAATATGAACCCATGAACTTTTCTGTTAACAGGATGCAAACAGTCACAGATTTCTGTTATGATGGGAGCGATGATGATGAACTTCATACCTGATTGGTACAAAACAAAAATCATCTCCGCCTGCAAACTGCAAATGTCAAGTTTTGCTTTGACTTTTACGCTGACCTAAATTCCAATGTCAAAAACGAGAACAAACTTGTCAGATGTAGAGAGAATGACATGGTGATATTTGGTGATAATCTGAATAGACAGAACATATTGACTTTCTAAATATTTTTTTATGGTTGACATTTTATTGCTGAATTATGCCCCACCCCACCCACACATACACACACAAACAATCTTTCTATTGTGTTTTTAAAAGGCAGTAACACTGATTCTAAGCAATACGGAAAAGACAATGAATGAAATCGACGGAGTAGCTTTCTTCAAAAAAAAAAAAAAAAAAAAAGAGAAGCAATTATAGGTACACAACTAGCCATTGCAGAAACAGAAAGGTCAGTTATGGGGCCCTTAAATGACAAAACAAGGAAACAATCACTGGCAATGAGAAGTTACATTTAAGTAACTAAATAAGGTAAAAAAAAAAATAAATAAATAAAAAAAAAAGATTTAATTTAATAGATAACCTAACATCCCCTGTTCAATGCTTGCATGGACTGGGTGTTGGAAAGGGTTGTGGCATCCAGTGACTTGGGTGCATTTATTGGCGGAGAAAGGTTTACTGACCTTGACTTTGCTGATGATGCTATGATCTTTGCAGAGTCGTTGGATGTTCTGGTAGGAGCTCTTGAGAAGCTGAGCGAGGAATGGGAGTACCTTGGTTTGTGGGTATCCTGGATCAAGACTAAGATCCAGGCTTTCAATGACTTCTTGGACTCAGCCATCAACAATGTGTCTGTATGCACAGAGAGTGTGGAACTTGTTGTCGGCAGTGATGTTCATGTCTCTGGGAGTTCGTCCTATGAGGTTGAGAGACGTCTGGGGCGGGCCTGCAGGATCATGGGGTTATTGGACAGGGGTGTATGGCACTGCCGATATCTCTGCAAGAAGACAAAGGTCCAAGTCTTTAGAGTCCTGGTACTCCTGGTCTTACTCTATGGTTGTGAGACCTGGATGCTAACCAGTGACTTGGGACCATGACTGGATGTCTTTGGTACGCAGTCTGTCTGAAGTGTTCTTGGTTACCGCTGGTTTGACTTTGTGTCAAACGAGCGGTTGTTACTGGAGGCCCGGATGAGACCGATTATCAGCATTGTGAGGGAGTGCCAGTTGCGACACTAAGGCCATGTGGTGCATTTTTCTGAGGATGATCCAGCATGCAGGACCCCAGTGAGTGGACCAGGCTGAGGGGATGCCCATGTAGCACCTGGCTGCAGAAAATGCATGGGTACCTCTGCAAGATAGGAATGGACTGCGGGTCTGCCAGGATGGTTGCAAATCGGGACCCAGGGCATTTCCTTTTTTTTTTTTTTTTTNTTTTTTTTTTTTTTTCTTCTTTTTTTCTTTCTGTCTGCATATATAGTTGTGGTGTATGCCAAGAATGACATAACCCTTTTTTATATATATGCAATTTAATCTAGCAACAGACAGATAATACTGTATATAGTGCATAGGTGAGTNTTTATATATATGCAATTTAATCTAGCAACAGACAGATAATACTGTATATAGTGCATAGGTGAGTGTATGTGAGACCCAGGGCATTTCTGTTGCATGGTGGATGTGGCAACGTGTAGCCCAGTGCATGCTCCTGATAACATAACATGAACTCGAATGACTTGGTGCTTTATTCTGTTCTGTTGGTAAAGTCTCTCTACATATGTGAGGAAATGCCATACTTTGTAAAACCTACTGACTGATGAGTTTGTGACGTAGAATTCATTCTATCGGTATTAAAAGTTGAATACGTTTTACCCACTGATAGTGTAAAGGCAGGGATGGTGAGGGACATGGTGCCTTTCCAATGAAATAGTTTTTGGAGTTTTACAAGTGCCACAAGATTCACTTTAATTTGAGGATAAATACAGTGTGAGGAATGAGCTCATGTAGTGCCGTGGTTGGGGAATTTGTTCTAAAGTATGAACTTCAGTGTATAATTCAGTGCATCAGTGTGAAATGTATAAAACTCATAATAACTATGAGCAAAAGCAACCAAAATCTACAGAATATTAAATTCAAGAGAATTTCAAACAGCTGAGCACTACCACATCATTTGGACTGATCAATTACTTTCAAATGATATGACTCAGATACCTGCAAAATATCACTGACTCACAAAATAAGGCAGATACCGACCCCATTTTCAATTTCAGCAGATCTTTACTTTGAATGAAGTAAGATTTCTGTAAATATCTGAAATTATATTTGTCATATATTTCATATTTGCTGTGTATTATCAGGTTTTTGATGGGGAAAAAAACTAATTTGTCTCAGATGTGCACCAGACTCGTCTCTATGGTAACAGCTACACCATCTTTGCAATATTAAAGTGAAGGTCGCTGCCCCCTTTTTGCAGCCAAAAATTTATGATTTTTTTATAATACATAAAACGTAATTTAACTTCTTAAAGAGATGATCTTTGGTTTGTATCTGTTGATGCAGATAAGGAGTACTTTCACAAAACCTAGAATTTGTCATTGGTTGTTGTGTTTTATTCATTTATGTATTATTTATTTTGTCTGGCAGGTTGGTTCTTGGTTGGAACCAAGATGCGAGACATAACAAATAATTCGTGATTGTACGAAGATGCTTCACTTATTAACTTTTGTACAAAATAATCAGCCCTTTCTATAAGAGCCTTGGCTCTGGCTCCCTCTGGTGGCCACCTTACGCCACTGCGACCAAAGTCATTTCCTACAGTCCTCCCTGTGAGTGAAGATTAATCGGCATATCAAAACTGTTTTTTCAGGTATTTGAAGACATTTTGTACACGTGGATCTACAGTAAAACACACAATGGAAGGTCGGGGTACATTCCGGTGAAAATATAGTAAATACATCATCATCCCTCCTTCAATCCCTGTGATAATGGGCAGATTCCACTTAACCATGGACGGTTCCCCAATACACACTTTGGAAAGAGAGAGAGAGAGAGAGAGAGAGAGCGAGCGAGCAGGTAGAGAAGGAAGCGTAATCTCCGACCAGCAGGAGGAGGAGGAGGACGACGCGCTGTTGTCCTCATGGCTGTCTTTCTTCTTCATCACCTCCTAATTCGTCTTTTATCTCAAACGGAGGCGCAGGTGTAGCTTCTTCATCCTCCTCCAGCCNCCTCCTAATTCGTCTTTTATCTCAAACGGAGGCGCAGGTGTAGCTTCTTCATCCTCCTCCAGCCTCTTATAACCCTCCTATCCCGTTTCCCCTCAATGCGCCGCGCCGATAAAGTCACCACAAACGGATTTTACGCGCCGGAGTGAAGAGAATTACAGCATGTTCGGTGAAATTCGGGGCGTCTGTTTTGTGCGCCGCCGGTTCTCCACGTTGTGAACGTTAAGCCCGGTTTGCAGCTGGCACAGATGACTTGAAACAGGAAGGGGAAGGCTGCAACTAAAGCGCTTTTTCTTCTTCTTCTTCTTTTTTTTTTTAATATAGAGAAGGCTCATTGATCACCATGACTGACCAGGTAAGGCCACGCGGGGTNTTTTTTTTTTTAATATAGAGAAGGCTCATTGATCACCATGACTGACCAGGTAAGGCCACGCGGGGTTTTCCACCTTCCCCACGCGCTCTGCATAATAGCCTCGAGAACACACACACCCTTCAATGTATGGATCAGAAAGCAGCAGAGTCTGGTGTGTGTGTGCGTGTTTTGTCTGATTTTCTGTGTGTATTTGTGTATGAGGGAATTCAGTTTATCCTATTTTCCTCTTCCCTCATGCATAATGAGGTTTGTCCCTTATAATTACTATGTATACGGTTTTTTTAGCGGCTCATAATTTCTGACCTTCAGTAGTTGAGATGTTTTAAAGTTGTGCTGTCATATTTGTGAAATATCTCAGGGCTATGCTCATTCCTCTTAAGGGAGGATGGATCCATAGATCTTCTGTCTCAGCAGATCATTTAATTCCCCATAGATGATATCATAAATATTCTAAAATGAATTACGATGAGCAACACATCATTTGAAAAAAAAAAAAAAGTGCTCTAGACATGCAGTAAGAGTAATAAAGCTGCACTTTGCAGAGGATCCAGCAGTCAGATGAATAAAAGCCATTGCCTGTAGTATTAGTTTAGCGTGGTGCTGTTTGCCCTATTTTCTGGTCAGGCTGTGAGAGGGAGATTAACCCCTGACACACAACCTGATCCCACGGCCACGGTGTCCGGTATCTGCGTGTATCGCTCCCATGTGCGCTGCTCACAATAAAGGCCACACTTAATTAATTAGCTCCTTTCAATTACACTAATTGAGCCACCTGCGTGTATGTGAGAGAGAGAGAGAGAGAGAGAGAGAGAGAGAGAGAGAGAGAGAGCACCTCACCCGAATGTTCATATGAGAAATGTAATCATTTTAAAGGATCTTCACTATACACGTTTTCTGAATTTATTTTTGGCTATAGGAATATGCACATACTGAGGGTGTATACAATGTACAATAAAGTAATGTGATCTAATATGGCAAAAGCTTATTGTGTTGATGTTTCTGTTGTGTCAGATGGGTGTTGATTTACTCATGGTTAGAGTCAGAGGTAATTTATGGTTTGGTTTTTGCTCTCAGGTGAGCAGAATCCCTTATTTTTACACTTTGAAAGCCCCTTCAATTTGTCATATTAAAGGAATTTTATCCTCATCAGATCAGATTGAAGCCTGAAATACTGTTTATGCAGCCTATCCACTCACATTCATGATTAAGAGTGTAATGTCTTAATTTAATAGCTCTGTCATTTAATCATGCATGTTAAGACAAAAAAAAATAAATAAATAAGTTTTTTAAAGAGATTTAAGCGAGTCTGAGGTTAGTGGTGTGTGTGAACTGTATATGATTGGATGAATAAGGAATGGCAAAGCTTAAGGGAAGCTTTAAAAGGGATGTTTGATAGTGAGGGCCCCCTTTGCCAAAAAATAATGAGATATATCACACAATTTTAAAATAGGCTTGTTGGTGTCATAGGGGTGTTTTATGTTTCCTCTCTTAACAATGGCCACTGTTTCACTGCAAATCAAGAGTGCAAATGTATTTCTGAGTCCACTCCAGCATTCCAGCAGAATAAAGGACTCAGGATTGGTGCTTCAATGACATTTCTTTTGTGCTTGATTTTAAACAACCAATAAACTGACGGTTAGAGCTGCATGAATCATAACAACAAAGGGAAATAAATGACAATGCAGCATGATCATAACTGTAGCATGTTAACAAGGTGCAACAAGTTAGCACACGACAGCCATTACGCTATCGTAGCTAACGGCAACCGTTAGCAGCGCAGTGGCTGCAAACTTTCATGACAAAATAAATCTGTCATTTACACAAAATAATGAAATTCTCATTATAAACAGAAGTTAGTGTGCTTTTTTTTGTTGTTTGTTTTGAAATCTAACAATTACAGACTATATTCCTTTCAAAATAAGACTTCCTGTCTGAAAGGAAGCACTGAAATAAAGGCCAAAAACATAAAAGCCAGTCAGGTTGGAGGAAATATCTGTTTGGATTGAAATCGTATTTCGGTTCAATCCATCGTGATTTGTTCTGAATCCTCTTGAGGATGGGGGAAAACCTGCTGAGTTATTTTCTTCATGTTATGTGTGATAATGAATTCATGAATAAATGAGAATGAGCTTTGGAGAGTGAATGTATTTCTGTTATTGTGTCCAACCCCTGTAATTATGTGGCTGCACAGTACTTAGCTTTGCCACAGGCAGACATTAGGCCACAGATACCCAGGGGTGCTGCTGTAACTAGAGTAATTGCAGTATTAATGTTGATGAGAATCTTCTCTGGTTGACCTGCTCCTGCACACACATGCATTATGCACACACACACATAGACACACCTCTCTGAGCCAAACTATTGTTCTGGAGGAAACTGCCGACACCTTTACCTTCAGTGAATGAGTATGCAGATCAAGATTTTTTGCTTCTAGGTGGTTGTTGTGGTAATGAATGCTGCGTTCACTATCTGCACACTTGACCACGCTGATACCCTTATCACACGACTGCAGGCGCTCTATCCTCTGCGTCTCCTTTCCTATCTCCTTACTCTCTTTGTCTCGATTCTGCTATACCTTCTTATTTGCTTAACCAACAACCATTTTCTTTTAGCATCTTATCTTCCATCCTTCCTTCCACACCACCTGTTTCTCCCACCTCCTCATCCCTTACCTTTTCCCTTCAGAAACTTCCCGTCTGTTCCTCAGCATCTTCTTCCTTCCCTTATGTCTCACCTCCATTGTTATCACCTCCCTCCTTTGTACACATGCACATAATCACACACACACAGCTTGTTGTGCCCTTCCTCCCGTGCCACGCCGTGATAACATTTACAAGAGCAGACAGTGTCACAGGTAGACCTGCAGCCTGTTCATTCCCCTTAAAGCCAGGATGATTCTCCAGGCAACACCCACCATATATGTCACGCCAAGGGACCCCTTACGTTGACTTACACATGTCTTCCTCTCTTGTCTCTTACAGTATAGTATGTTTCTCACCACGGCGCCCCCTCTTCGCCGAGGAAGCACGCCCCTGCCTCTCAAACACCAGCTCAGGCGTGAGGAGGCCGTGTCGGAGGACTGCGATTGGATCCCAGGCTCGGAGGAAGCCGCCACATTGCCCATCAGCGACACAGCAGTGCCTCGGGACGAGTCATTTAGCCAATCAACGGCCACCCAGTCAGGTTACCACAGCCACAGCGGGGCGTTGAGGATAGTGCTGCTGGGACAGAACGGCGTGGGCAAATCGTCTCTGGCCTTATCTCTAGCTGGCCAGTCAGACAGATCCCTTTCTATAGACTCTGAGACACAATGCGGTAATGGCTCGCACAGGGATTTCTGTGTGTGTTCTTAAGTGTGTGTGTGCATTTATATCTGTTAGAGTTGGAAGACCTTCAAAGTAATAGGGTTTCTTCTAAAAGACCTTCGCTCAGGCCAAATCTTTGGCAGATCCGTGCATACAAATGAATCAAACGGATCTTTATGTCATCTGCTCAGACACTTTTTTCCTTTGGCATGAATATATTTTGATGTTCCCTTTAATGTAGATTTTTCCTTAATATGTGTTTAAAAAAAAAAAAAAAACCCCTTAGCATTTTCTCCTCTGCTCTGGGTTTTGTAAATGAGTGTATCTGTCTGTCACTGAGCTCATTCAGCATCGGGGGTACTCAGTGCTGGTCCTTGACTATCCGACTAGCAGATCGATCAGTCAGCGTCACAGAGAGAGAGAGAGATGGCGTTTCTCTCCTCTCCATAAAGCTCGTTTAGCGCCGAATCACTCCATACAGTATTCATCACTGTTCATGTTCTACACTCGAGATTCATGCATCATAAATGAACAAGCATCATAAATGGACAGAATGAGCCGTTTTGAAAAACACTTGCATCCGCAGAGTTTATACGTGTTTTTTACGATGGCGCTCACCCTGTATGAGAATTATAACATGTGAGCTTATTCCATGAATGATGCTGCAAAATGCCTGAGAAAAAGTGACGCCTTCCTGGATTGTCACTGCAGCAACAGCACAGGTATAACTAATAAAAAGTAATGAGAGCTTTGTTCCGTATAGGTGTGCTGTCAGCTATGCTAATGAGCTGGATGCACAATACCAGAGTCTTAGGTCTGGCACAACTAAATGGAATGCAGCCATTTTGAAAAGGGATGCATTTTCCAGATTTTCATGTTCTTATTTTCATTTGGGGCACTGCTGTGCACACTGAATGAAATCAGGTGTAGTTAATGCCCTTCCCAAAAAGCCTGCCCTGTTCTGATTGGCCAGTGGTGTCAGGTCTGACCTGGCGATAGGAACGGATTGTGAAACACAGATGCTAACCTAATACGCTACTCTACCCTCATACTTGGCGTGGATTTCTAACCAGGCATGTAGACAGGTAGATTCAGGTAGATGCGTGTTTATGTGTTGAAGTCAACATGTTCAGAAGAAAAGGACCAATCAAAAATGAAACTTTTAGGGCAGTTTGGGACCTATGGGTTTGTTTTTCTAGATGCAGTTTTATAGTCACCAAACTCAAGTTTGGTCACTTTGACAATTTTCACCTACACATACGCTACTACTATATTACACTATAAACATGAGGAAAATAACAAAAATGCATGATGTGTACCCTTTAATGTTATTATTACACCTGTTTGACAGGTGAGAAAACATCCATTAAAGTGACACTTTTATATAGCTTCAAACAGATGCTCCAATCTTAAAGGACCATACTGGCATTTTGAGCCTAATATATTCAGTTTTCGTACACGTTATGTTACTGACAGTCATTTCCCAAAGTATAAAACTGTATTGCAGCTTCCCTGATATTTTGCAAAACCTCTAAATCTTCCAAAATCAAATATTCAAGGGAAAAAACCCACCTTAAAAATCGATGTTTCACCTGTTAATAGTTACACAGCCTTATGAAGTCACGGTCATTAAAATCTTTCGATAAACGCAGGTCTTCTTTTGGGACTATATTCCCCAGTGGAGACATACATTCACTTCATGCTTTNCGATAAACGCAGGTCTTCTTTTGGGACTATATTCCCCAGTGGAGACATACATTCACTTCATGCTTTCTATTTCACTTAAACGCTAAAATTATGTAACATCTAAAAAAAACCTGAATACACGTCTTGTTTGTGATGATGGATTACCTATCCCAAGAACATTTCAAGTATCAGTAAGTTGATTTTAATAGCGTACCAGAATGAACTGAAACCAACGGTGGTCTGGAAGGTAGGAAAAACATTTTTAATTCACCGTTCCAGTAGTATGCTTTGGGAAATGATTGTCAGTAATGTTATGTGTATGAAAATTGAATATATTAGGCTCAAAATGCATGATCACCAGTATAGTCCTTTAAACACTTAAGATAATTGTGCATGTATATGCTGATGACACCTGGTGTATACTGATGTGTGTGATGTGGATCTTTGCTTACAGGCGAAGGCTATGAATGCTCAGTGACAGTTGACGACGAAGACAGCAAGGTCATCGTTTTTGACAACTGGAAACAGGTGAGCGTCTCACTCTGGGCATCACGTTTAATCCTCTGCACTCATTCTGTCTCCCTGCAGAGTTTGGATGGGTTCCCTGTCTCAGTCTGCCTGCAGATAACGAATAGAAGAAGCCGATTATTCAGTTTCTCTGAAAGGGCCCATTATGTGTGCTTGAGGGAAAAAACAGACAGGATGAGTGAGTTTGCCAGCAGAGAGTCTCTGCATCTGTGTGTTTACATTAGTGCTTTTATGTGTATTTATGTGTGTGTGTGTGTGTGTTCCTGCGGTCTATACTGCACAGAAACCCTGAGGCAACAGCTGTGCTGCCATTCGCTTTTTGAAGTTCTCCCTCTCAGAAAAGTGGCAATCACGCTAATATAATCCTTGCTTATTTCGATTCAAATCCAGGGCGAGCGAGAAACTTGGCGAGGGCCGCAATTGCTGCATCGTCAACCTTTTTTTTTTTTTTAATCAACTTTTTATCAGCAGCGGCCTTTGGCGGAAAAGGAGGTGAAGCTTGTCAATAAACACCTTGCAACATTGAGGACGTTATGCAGAATCGAAATGCACGCAGTCGTTACGGCCCGCTAATGTCATGGTGGAATGGTAGAGCGCTCTAATTAGTCTGCTCTTTGATGGCTGCATCGGGGACTCTCGATTCACCGCTGCAGATGTCCTCTTGGCCTTAAGGGACTCTCCCACGAGGCTGAATTATTCACACGCTAGCTACATTTAGCTCTGGGAAACTCCACACAAGACCCTGACGGCCTCACGTTGCCACTTCTCCCGTCTCCAAATGTGTTTGCTTTCCTTCCTGCAGCTGTCGTCGTGTTCATGTGCATCGCTCTTTTCCTCTCCGTTTCGCTCTCGGCATTCTTGCCTTCGTGCTTTGGCTCTTTCCCTCTGTGCTAAAATCTTGCCGAGACTTAATTACATTTGTTATTCTGTGTGTGTGTGTGTGTGTGTGTGTGTTAATATGAGGAGGACTTTGAGGCTGAAGCAACAGATGCAGGCTGGCGGGAAGCTTGGATTCGCTCCAGACTTTTAAGCAGGAAGCAGAGGACTGGACAGTGGCCCACATCATCCACAGGCACTTTTTTTTTGTTTTTGTTTTTTGTTCAGTTTTACTTTGGCGGTAATATATCAACAAAAGCATATAGAAACACGTGCAAACACAATCTAAGCGCAGGTGCTCGTCATGTGGCGTGGCTTTGAGTTGCGCAGCAGCACTCGCAGTCCCACGAAGCGGCACTTCTGGCCTTGTAGCAAAGCGGCGAGCATTCTCTGTGGGACACCCCAACCTACACCTACGTTACCATAGCAACACGTGCTCTCTGACACACACATGCACCATCACTTAATCATTCACTCACCCATAAGATCATGCTAGAACAGTCAGCATCCAACGCTAACTGCGGGGCTTCAGCCGTTCTCCGGCCAGCGTGATTTTTTTTCGCCCGCGATACAAACTGGCAGAAAAAAAAAATGGAAAGCTGTTACTTTCACACTCAGTGATTGTTCTTTCAAGTGGTTCTTGGCTGGAGTCGCCGCTGACGGAGATATGGACATCGAGCTCCAGCTGTAATTTTCTCCCCGACTGTAAGAGGTGTGCGACAACTCCTCGGTAGTGTTTTCTGTCAGCATACGGGAATAAATATATGGACTCGGACATGTGCTGACAGATGCAAGCATACATGCACATATAGCATTGACTCAAATGTGTAAAACACACAACACACACAGAGAAGCCTGAGAGTCTCCTTAGCCAGACGCTGGGACATTGAGTGTTATGTGTTGTCAAAGTCAGGAGGGATTGGATGGTTTAAATAAATCAACCATGGGCCTGAAATAGAAGCTCTGACACTCTTGGCCTTGACCTACTCTGCACCTTTTGCAGCACTGCCATTGGTTGTTTGATATACACACATTGTTAAACAGCCAATCATATTATGTATTTGAGGGACCGAGCGAGAAGATTGAGGTCACTGAAGGTTAGGTGGCTCTCACCCTTTAATGCATTACAGTGCCTGTGAGCTTTTTTGCCCCATGTGTGTGTGTCTGCATTTATTTCAGTCAGGCAGTACATATTTAGGACATCTATTAATATTTAAAAGCTTAAAATTTAAATATTTATTGAAGCTAAACCACAGGTGCACCCTAAGGTGTGGAAACCTAGGCCAGCATTGTACGTGTGTGTGTGTGTGTGTGTGTGTGTGTGTGTGTGTGTGTGTGTGTGTGTATTTATGAGGTCAGACATTGTTGCTGTCCATCAGACTGGAGGGACGTTTATTATGCTGTAACAAATTCGGAAAAAAAAAAAAAAAAAAAAATCCAGGATGTAATTTGGAGGAAGATAATTGCAGTTTGACCACATTCTTTTGCTCCATTATGGAGGAAGAAAGACATCGTTCCTCCATTCACCACTTGTGAGGAAACAGATTTGGCTTAAAGCGTCATTCAGAGAGTCGTCCTCCCTCCCTGGACATTTTTCTCCTTCCTGTTTGGTGTTATACACCCTTGTGAGAGTTGTTTGAGACTATTTACGGTTTCCTTTTTCTTATCCCAATCCACACAGGCCATTATACCCTTTAAAGTTTTGTTAACCGTGTTTGTTTTGGTCTCTACTGGGTAAAAGTAACGACTGGTTACTGGTTACCTGGTTACATGGTGGATGTTTTCAGCCACATTTGTTTGCTAGTGGGATTACTCAACAACATTATGAACGTTTTGACAGAACTTG
Organism: Lucifuga dentata; assembly: GCA_014773175.1. Taxonomy (NCBI): domain Eukaryota; kingdom Metazoa; phylum Chordata; class Actinopteri; order Ophidiiformes; family Bythitidae; genus Lucifuga; species Lucifuga dentata. The sequence goes on from VXCM01002749.1 coordinate 175,619, forward strand.
GTGGCAGGCTGGGGGCATGGCTTAGGAAATTATGGATCCAAATCCTAATTCTTATTCAATGATTTCTTAAAGGACCATACCACCCATTTTGCATGTTTGAGCCTCAATTTTCATACATGTTACGTTACTGACAATCATTTCCCAAAGCATACTACTGGCACAGTGAATTAAAAATGGTTTTTCCTACCTTCCAGATCGCCATTGGTTTCAGTTCATTCTGGTACGCTATTAAAATCAACTTGTTGATACTTGAAACGTTCTTGGGATAGGTAATCCATCATCATGAACAAGACATGTATTCAGAAGTTTTGTAATTTTAGCGTTTATGTGCAACAAAAAGTGTGGAGTGAATGTATGTCTCCACTGGGGAATATAGTCCCAAAAGAAGACCTGCGTTTATTGAAAAAATTAAATGACCATGACTTCATAAGGCTGCATAACTATTAGCTGGAAAAACATTGATTTTTAAGGTGGGTGTGTCACTTCAATATTTGATTTTGAAAGATGAAGAGATTTTGCAAAATATCAGGAAAACTGAAATACATTTTTATCCTTTGGGAAATGATTGTCAGTAACATAACTTATGAAAATTGAATATATTAGGCTCAAACATGCAAAATATGGTCCTTTAACATTAGGAGATAAGAGTTTTATTCAGTGTCAAAAAACTTTATTAGCATGATGATTACAAACTTGATTACAAAGTATTTTTAATTCAATATTTCTATTTCTTCAAAAGTAATACATTAATCTATTTCTTTTTTTTTAATCAGGCATATTTATACCATGATGATACCAGGATAGACTATCAATTAGCATAATTTGGGCTGAATCCAGGATTAGGATCCAGATTTGATTGAGTAAAATATACACTGTTTTGTCATCGGCACATGACACATTGCAGAAACATATAGCAGCCACTAGCATGTAGCCTCAGTAACATGCAGACAATTCTGACACATGTAATAGTTGCAGAGATATTATTAGACAAATTTTGTTCAGCCTTGGCAGAGGTTTGCACTTCAAATGCCCTATTTGTGAAGTGAGACTTGTGGAGACGGTCAGCTTAAAGTCTCTGTTTATTAAAGAATACCTCACATAAGACAGAGCATACAGTAATATATATTTACTAATTGTGGGAAAATCCTGTTTTATTCAGAGGTCAGAGGTCAAAGAACTGATGCTTGAAGCTGGCAGCAAATCAGGGCTTTGCTTATGGACACTTAAACAGAGTCTCTGCTCAGTGACCTCCACAAATATGGAAAGGAGAAAGAAGTTCTTAGAGGACGTGTGTGTGTACTGACTCCACACACACAGTGAGGATGATGGTTCGAGTGGGCAAAGAATCTCCAAGCATCACAGCTGGAGAACTGCAGATGTTAGTTGGATTTTGGGGTCAGAAAGTCTCCAAAACTACGATCAGATGCCACCAGGCCAATTGAGAAAAATATTAATTTCACGATAAGAATTTATTTTTCCTTTCAATCATTTTACTTTAAAGGTTCTATTTTTGTTCATATTTTGAACTAAAGATCAAGAGGATAAAAAATAAAGACTTTTTTTTTCACAGCCCATTTTGCTTTTATCTATCAAGGTTGCCAATATTAGTATATTATGACCTGATTTAAGGCCCTGTGGTTGAAGAATGGGTACATGCAGGTGTGTGTGTGTGTGTGTGTGTGTGTGTGTGCGCATTTATGTGGGGGCTGGTGGTCACGTGTGGTCATGTTTGTGTTTTGATGTCAGTTGTATCTGGCAGTGATGTGGCCATGGTGAGGTCAGCTTATGTAGTGCTTGTGCGTGTGTGCGTGTGTGTGTGTGTGTGTGTGTGTGTGTGTGTGTGTGTGTGTGTGACAGAGAGGTCTGGTCACTGCAGACCAGATGGCCTCTATAATATATTTCCTAAGGGAAGTGTTGTCTTTGTGCAGCCACTAACTCAGCATTCCATCTGCACTAAGCTTGGTCATCCTATTATCAGATTTGGACTTAACTGCCAGAGCAAAATGGTCTTCTGTCTTGTCTTCTTCAACCTGTTTGTCTCCTTTTCACTCTTTTCTCCTCTGCTTTCCTTTTCACCCCGTTTTTGATTCCCTTCATTCATCATCCCTGCTTCATTATTGATCTGCCCACGCTTTCATTTTGTCTTAAAGTCAGAGATAAAATTCAGGCGAGGGAGACGGATGCGTGCACGCTGTTTGCTTTTTTGATAAAGCAAAATGGGAGCATAGTGTGTGTGTGTGTGTGTGTATGTGTGTGTTTTGCGAGCAGTTTGTGGAGGTCAGCGCCAGCAGGTGCGGATGAATTTGACCTTTTGTTTTCCATGTAAAGGCCATAAGCTGCTTTGCTATTGCATTTTAATAGTTCAGGGTTCCAGACAGTGAACATGTTGTTTCATGAGGGATTCATGTTCACACATAAAAACACACACTTTTAATAAAACGGGGATAAATGCTGTGTGTTTTGCACAATTAGAAAGAATAGTTGTCTAACCAGGTGTGTGTGTGTTAGCACACACACACCTGGTTAGATGCCTGCAACNGAATAGTTGTCTAACCAGGTGTGTGTGTGTTAGCACACACACACCTGGTTAGATGCCTGCAACAATTGTGTGGCAAGGCAGCCTGTCTTTGGCCAGCATCAGCGTTTCACAGTCCGTGAGTGTTGGCAGTTCAGGTCACACACATCTGGAAAGCAGAAGTGGCTGTTGTGGCATTTCGATGTTGTAAGTTAATAAAATTCATGAAAGCGCTGTCATCTATCCATCCATTATCCTCCGCTCATCCGGGTCTGGGTCGCGGTGGCAGCAGACTAAGCAGACCGGTCCATACTTCCCTGTCCCCGGCCAGGCCCTCTAACTCCTTCTGGGGGACTCCGAGGCGTTCCCAGGCCAGCCGGGAGATGTAATCCCTCCAGCGTGTCCTGGGTCTTCCCCGGGGCCTCTTCCCAGTTGGATGTGCCTGGAAGACCTCCCTAGGGAGTCGACCAGGGGTCATCCTTATTAGGTGCCCGAACCACCTCAACTGACTCCTTTCGATGCGGAGGAGCAGCGGCTCTACTCCGAGTCCCTCCCGGATGTCCGAGCTTCTCACCCTGTCCCTGAGAGTGAGCCCAGACACCCTACGGAGGAATCTCATTTCCGCTGCTTGTATCCGTGATCTTGTCCTTTCGGTCATTACCCAGAGTTCATGACCATAGGTGAGGATAGGAACATAGACTGATTGATAAATTGAGAGCCTCACCTTCTGGCTCTTCACCATGACTGTCCGGTATAGCGTCCATAGGACCTCGGACGCTGCACCAATCCGTCTATCAATCTCACGCTCCATCCTACCCTCACTCGTGAACAAGACCCCGAGATACTTAAACTCCTCCGTCTGGGGTAGTGACTCCCCTCTAACCTGGAGGGAACAGTCCACCTTTTTCCGACAGAGCACCATGGTCTCAGACTTGGAGGTGCTGATTCTCATCCCAGTCGCTTCACACTCGGCCTCAAACCTGCTCAGTGCACGTCGAAGGTCACTGTCTGATGAAGCCAGCAGAACCACATCATCTGCAAAAAGCAGAGATGCTATTCTGAGGTCACCAAACTGGACACCCTCCAATCCCTGACTGCGCCTTGAAATCCTGTCCATGAAAATCACAAACAGGACTGGTGACAAGGGGCAGCCCTGGTGGAGTCCAACGCCCACCGAAAACAGGTCTGATTTAGTGCCAAGGATGTGGACACAGCTCTGGCTTTGGCTGTACAGGGACTGGATAGCCTTTGTCAACGAACTCGGTACCCCATACTCCCGCAGCACCCCCCACAGAACACCTCGGGGGACACAGTCATAGGCCTTTTCCAGGTCCACAAAACACATGTAGACTGGTTGGGCATACTCCCAAGCCCCCTCTAGTATCCGTGCGAGGGTGAAAAGCTGGTCCACAGTTCCACGACCAGGATGGAACCCGCATTGCTCCTCCTGGATACAAGATTCGACTATCGATCTAATTCTCTTTTCCAGCACCCCTGCATAGGCTTTCCTGGGAAGGCTGAGAAGTGTGATCCCTCGATAACTGGAACACACCCTCCGGTCCTCCTCTTTAAAAATGGGGACCACCACCCTGGTCTGCCACTCCAAGGGTACTGACCCAGACCTCCATGCAATGTTGCACAGGCGTGCCAGCCATGACAGCCCTACAACATCCAGAGACTTCAGCATCTCGGGTCGGATCTCGTCCACTCCTGGTGATTTGCCACTGCGGAGCTTTTTAACTACCTCAGTGACCTCCACCAGAGAGAGATGGTCTCCAATCCACCTGAGTCCTTCATCTCTGCCTCCCCTGTGGAGGGCATGGAAGCCTGGTTAAGGAGTTCCTCAAAGTGCTCCTTCCACTGCCCGACAATATCCCCAACTGTCATCATGGTATTCTGAATTTCTTTACTCGTATAAAGAAAAACTGCAAAGTTCTTCTGATCCTTCTGGCGTTTCCTTACATTTCAGCGCTCCCTTCACCAACATCTGCAGGGAACCCAACATTCTTTGAGCTTAGTTATTTGATTGGGATGTTGCGGTGGATTTAGTATGTCACCAAGTCGCAGGTGTAGGGTTTCCACAGATTTGCACAACTTATTTAAGATTAAAGGACCATACTGCTGATTTTGCATGTTTAAGCCCAATAAAGACTACCTGTGTACACGTTACATTACTGCCAACCATTTTCCATAAAACTGTATTCTAGGTTTGCTGTTATTTTGCCAACTCCACTAATCTTTCAAAATCAAATGTCAGGTGATACACCCACCTTAAAATTCAATGATTCACCTGCTAACACATATGTGTGAATGTAGAAGGGACGGCCATTTTGAGCTTCTTGGTAAAAGCCATTCTTCTCCTGGAGCTGTATTCCCTGGTGGAAAAATACTTTCCTCTGTGCAGCTCCATGTTGAAGTGGTGTGATGTGCTATTGCATTATAAATAGTTCACCCAGCAGATGTCACTGTTCTTTATGCTGATGTCAGGTTAGACTGTAGAAGAAGAACTTCCAGTAATAATGCTGTGTTCAACAGACCTTGGAACTCAGATTTTTCCGACTTCCTACTTAGAAAAATGTGTTGGAACGGCACTTGAAGTTGGAGCTCTTACTGGGAAACTCAGACCAAAATGATCTACCCCGACTTCACCAGTATGACGTCACTCAACATGGCAGCGCCTGTGGAAGCGAGCTTTATGAATGTATATAATCAGCTAACAGTGAATAAAATATTTTTTCTTGACATTGAAATAAAAAGGTAAAAATATATCACAAAGTTAACTATCTAGTGTGTAACTGTTTGCCATTGACGCGTAACTGTAAATAATTTCAGAGTATTACTTCACTGCCCAAATGTTTAATACCCACTGTGATTAATATCATTGTTAAACAACACGACCAAACAGTCCTGTAGTCTAACTTTACTTTAATTAGCATTTGTTACTAAGTTTATTTAATCTTACAGTATTTATTGGTGTTCAGCCATGCTTTTTTGTTGACATTTGGGTGGAATGGTTTGAGGTCGGAACTTGAAACTTCTGACTGGGAAAAACCCGACTTCCGAGGGCGCTCAAACGCAGCATAAGCTAATGAATGATAGCTGTGTATGAGTGTGTATTACTTTGCACAAGTTCAATAAAGAAGATACTCTGTTCAAAGTTGGAATCCACAGGTATTTTCATGACAACCAGTTAAATAAAATAACTTTGACAAAAATTTAAAATTGACATCACGTTTGTTTGCACGTTTCAAGTCTCTACAAGTTGATTTGAATAGGGTGTTGGAATGAACTGAAACCATTGGCAGTCTGGAAAGTAGGAAAAACACTTCTAATATTTACCACTCCAGCAGTGTATTTCAGGAAATGGTTGTCATGTACTGTATGCATGCATGCCGACTGTATTTACAGGGCTCAAACTAGCAAAATCGCCTGAATTGCCCTTTAATGCTGAATACATTAGGCTTTTCAACAAGATGTTTGTCATTGAAGATGAGAGTTTTGTTTTTTTTTTCTTGTTACAGGAAATTGTCAGACTGAAGCAGCTGCAGTTTTCCCCCAAAATAATCTGCTGTTATTTATTGTTGGCAGTATTTTCACTGTTGAGCCAGCAGTGCAGCTTTGAATACAAACCAAGTGTCGTTGTGTGTGTGTGAGACAGGTGTACAAACTGTCCAACCAGAATGAGGATTATCCTCAGTATTTGCAAAAAATCCGAATCTTTATTCTCGTAAACACGAGACCGAAGCGGGGTTGTTTTGCTGCTCGCTGTGTGTTTTTGAATCATCTTGGTGTTGCTGTAAGCAGCCGTGGCCTCTGCGCTCGTGTGTTAGTCCCTGTGCGTCCCGTGTGTAACGGAGTGTGTGCGGGAGGAGCAGATATTGACAGATGGCCTGCGCTCTGAGCAGAGAGGAACAGGGAGAGAGGTGGCTGCGTCCTGAATTGCTCAGCCTGCGTTTGATAGAGAGGCGTATTTACTGGGTCACAGTTTTCCTCCCGGAGCGCTCCATCACGCTCCTAATCGATGCCTTCCTACTCTTGCCTACGCAGATTAGTGTCTCCCTCACTCCCTTTCCCGTTGTTTCCTTTCTCACCGTCCATCCCTCACTCAGACGGTGACAGGTGGCGAGCCGCCTTCCTCCCCTCAGCTTGCCTCTTTTTCCTCGTCTTCTCCTGCGCTCTACCAAACGGGGTGCCAGGGCGCTCGCCGTGAATTTTCTGCTTCAAGGTCTGATGTGATGCTGTTTGGGAGGATGTGAATTTTTCAGGCGTCTTGTGATCTCCACAGGGCAGGAAATCACTTTCGAGGCTGCGGATGTCCCACAGCCACATAGAGTTATCTGCTGGGGCCTTAAAGGACAATACCGTTGATTTTGCATGTTTGAGCCTAATAAATACAACTCTGCTTGCGCTTTACTTTACAGACAACCATTTTCCAAACCATACAAAATTAGAAATTATTTTTTCTACCTTTTCAGATTGCCATTGGCTGCAATTCATTTCAGTACCCTGTTAAAATCAATTTATAGAGACTTGAAACATGTTCGAGATAAGTAATCTACCACAATGAATATTATGTCTAATTTTTTTCTTTAAATAACTTTATTTAACTGGTCCAACATGACATATATATTATTGTACAACATATATTGTTGCACGACAATATGTCTGTCAGGGAAAACAGTTGTAAGAAAAGACAGTTTTTACAGAGAAATTAAAAATGACCTTAAAGGACCATACTGGCCATTTTGTATGTTTGAGCCTAATATATTAAATTTTCATACACGTAATGTTACTGACAATCATTTCCCATNTTTTGTATGTTTGAGCCTAATATATTAAATTTTCATACACGTAATGTTACTGACAATCATTTCCCATACTACTGGAACGGTGAATAAAATTTTTTTTCCTACCTTCCAGACCGCCATTGGTTTCAATTCATTCTAGTACGCTATTGAAATCAGCTTGTTGATATTTGAAACGTTCTTGGGTTAGGTAATCCATCATCACCAACAAGATGTGTATTCAGGTTTTTTTCAAAGTTATGTAATTTTCAGATCACTCCACGCTTTTTATTGTACTTAAATGCTAAAATTGTGTAGCTCCAAAAAAAAAAAAAAAAACCCTGAATATACGGCTTGTTTGCGATGATGAAAAAACAATTAATTCACCTTTCCAGTAGTATGCTTTGGGAAATGATTGTCAGTACGTTACATGCATGAAAATTGAATATATTAGGCTCAAACATACAAAATGACGGTATGGTCCTTTAAAATTAATAATCATTATAACATATATGCTATACACATAACATATGTCTTTCCTTATTAGATCAAATCGGTTGTGCTGGCACAGAATTGTGCATTTAACTAGACTAACTTATAGCGATTTGTGAGTAGGAAACCCTAAACCATCATTTTATACAATTTCCTGTGAGCATGTCTTGAGGCGCTTCAAGACAAGAATACAATAGTTTTAAAAAATGACATCCAACATTTCAGTTTTGACCAGACATACAGTATAAATAGCCTATTGTCTCATTTTTGATGTGCCTCCAAAAATTGAAATTTTTCATAAGTAGTTGATGAAACTGGTATGGTTGGATTCAGCACATCCAAGAATATAAGCGCACACACATTATGAACTATTGTTTGCATTTTGGAGTAACTAATCAGCATGACCAGTTTTCACAAGGGAGGGAGTAAGAGCAATAAAAAATGAATGAATTGGCAAAATATGGCCACGGTTTAACCAAAATAAGGGGACAAATTCATAATACGTGGCCATGATATCTATGTTTTTCTCTCTGATGTCATATGAGGGGCTCCTTAAAAGACAAATTTTCGCCATGTGTTACGACCCTGGGTCTTATTGTGTTTGTTTGCTTTGTGTTGTTGCTTATTGCAAAACTTTTCCTTTCCAGAGCATGTTGTGTGCTGTGTGGCTCTCTGAGTGCATGTGTGCGCGTGTCCATTCTTGAAGCGTGTGCATGCGTGTGTGAGTGTGCGCGTGTCCGTCCGTGTAGGTGTCGTCTGCTGATTGGCCACCCGAGATACTGAGGGCTGTCATTGGTCTACACGTCTCCGCTCCTGGGTATATAAAGCCTGAAGACGCACTTCCCATGGGTGATGCCTCACTACTCGGTCCTGATACCAACGTTCCATGCAGTTTTGTTTTTTGCTCTGTGTTCAGTGTTAGATTGATCGATTGTTTGATTGCTGTGAGAATTTGTTATTTCAGTGAGTAGCCTAGACTGGGGCAGTTTTGGCTGAATGTGTGTGTGGGTTCGGATTGACCCACTCTGTATATATCTTGTACATATCCTGTATTTTGTGTTTTTGTTAAAACCTGTACCCTGCTTCTTTTGTTGAGTAGAGGTGAAAAGCCACTTTCAGTTTTGTACACTTTTACTACAGGCTATTTTTGGTTTCGTTTATTTCCTGTTTGTTTTCTTTTGTTTCAGCAGTTTTTCCTAGTTGAACTAGTGATTATTGGTTGTGTATCGGCTTTACTCCCTTTGTGTTCTTTAAGACAAATAAAACATTTGTTACTTCGAAACTGTTTGACTGTGAGCTGCTGGGCATCCTTGAGAGCAGGGACGGGAAACAGGTGTTGCCACTTTCCATGTTACTGTTCTGGTACCTCTAGCCCGGAACGTAACACCATGTATGGACAATAACGTTCTATTCTATTCATCATCCATCTGCGGAATTTATAGACGCGGCTTGCAGCAGCACTTGTTAGTGGAAGTGTCTTATCGTGAAAGAATCCTCTTATCACAATTGTTAACTTTTATCTGTGACAGTCCAAGTTCACACCGCCTGCAGGACTCTGTGGTCCAGTTTAAACGGTGCTGACTGAATCAAAGAGCAAAGATGAAGATGGTCTCAGGGGAAATACTTTCTGCTAGAGCCACTTTGGCTAATTGAGCCTCTGTGACAGAGATGTGGATTGTCACTGATAAAAGAGAGATTCAAAGTGAAGAATCAAGTTTGAACGGTCAAGTTGGGCAAAGCCTCCTCTGAGTTTTCTCACGGGATGTAGATAAAAAATTAAAAAAAAAAAAAAAAAAAAAACAGTCCTGCATGTTGGTTTGGCTGAGCTCCAGTACAAATAAACAAGGAATTGTTTGCGTTTGGAAAAGTTGCAAGAAGAAACCTGCTGTGTTCATGTTTTGTTAATGGTGTGTGTGGGGATGGGTGCATTGTGTTACATCAGTGTAACATTCCACTCCCACTCAAACTATCTGTAACTAGATATCTCCTTTTCACATCTACACTAACACCAATCTTCTCATTTGGACTGTTGTTTTATTAATGCATGTGTTTTCATGTGTGTGTGTGTGTCTCCCCAGGATTTCTCCACGCTGCAGTGTGACGTGTGTATCCTGGTCTTCTCGGTGACAGATAGGCGGAGTTTTCACCGTACTGCTCAGCTCCGCCTCCTCCTCAGGGAGTCACTGCCTCACACACCAATTATCCTAGTGGGCAACAAGAGCGACCTTGTCCGCTCCCGTGAAATCAGCACGGAGGGTAGGTAGGGGGTGGGGCCCACGGCGTGTCCTCTAAACCTGATGTATGTGCACGTGTGCAGGAACACATCAGCTCAAATGTCCACACACTGACTGATGACAAAGGCAAGAGTGTGTTTGGACAAGAAAATGGGATGTGGAAGGGTATCCTGTATTTTGATGTCTTTTCAAGCAGTTTGTCAAACGGAACATCAGCTGCTTCGCTGTGGTTTCGTGTAATTACAGGGTATTATTTAAAGGACCATGCCAGCGAGTTTGCATGTTTAAGCCCAGTATACTGCTGTACAACCCTCAGACATGTTACACTGACAACCAATTTCCTCAACATAAAACCATATTTTAATTTTCCTGTTATTTTTTCAAATCCTCTAATCTTTCAAAATCAAATGTTCAGGTGATGCACCACCTTAAAATTCAAATTTTCACTTTCTAACACTTATTCACAATTGCAGAAGGCACGGTCATTTTAATTTCTTGGTAAAAGCGGTCTTCTCCTAGGACCATATTTCCTGGTGGACATGCTTTTTCCGTGCAGCTCAGGTTAAGTAAAGTTATTATGACAAAATAAATAAATAAATAAATAATAGACACAGTGTTCATTATGATGGATTACTTATCTAAAACATGTTTCAGGTCTCTATAAGTTGATTTTAATGGCATACTGCAATGAACTGAAGCCAATGGCGGTCTGGAAGGTTGGGAAAAAAGCAAAAATTTACCAGTAAAGTAGTATATTTTGGGAAATAGTTGTCAGTAACGTAACACGTGTATATATTGCATACATATATTACATATGTATGTTGTACATATTGGGTTAAAACTTGCACCATCAGCTATATTTTCCTTTAAAGGACCGTACCAGCCATTTTGCATGTTTGAGCCTAATATATTCAATTTTCATACGTTACATTACTGACAATCATTTCCCAAAGGATAAAACCATATTTCAGCTTTCCTGATATTTTGCAAAATCAGTTCTTTCAATATCAAATGTTCAAGTGATAAACCCACCTTAAAAATCAATTTTTCACCTAATAGTTACACAAAATTATGAAGTCACAGTTGTTAATATTTTTTGACAAACACAGGTCTTCTTTTGGGACTATATTCCCTGGTGGAGACATACATTCACTCCATGATTTTTATTGTGTTTAAATACTAAAACTATGAAACTTTGAAAAAACCTGAATACACATCTTGTTCACGATGATGGATTACCTTTCCCAAGAACATTTCAAGTATCAACAAGCTGATTTTAATAGCGTACCAGAATGAACTGAAACCAATGGCGGTCTGGAAGGTAGGAAAAACATTTTTAATTCACCGTTCCAGTAGTATGCTTTGGGAAATGATTATCAGTAACATTACATGTATGAAAATTGAATATATTACGCTCAAACATGCAAAATGGGTGGTATGGTCCTTTAAGAGCATTATAGTGCCTACGGTGTTAAAGTCATATATATGCTCACACACACACACACACACTTTTCCCAAGAGAACAACACTGGTGTGCATCATACAAATACTCATCAATCACTTCTATTTACCCTCTTTTCCTTCTTTCTTTGTCTTATTTATCTCCCTCCAAGCCTACAGTGTCTTCATTAGAAAGACTCTTGGGGCAGCTTTGAACAGCAAAATCAATTTCCTCAGTGCGTGTACAATATCCAGAGGTAAATGTTCTCTGAGTGTTATATCGTTATGGGAAGGAAATTCTATCTGTTGAAAAGGCAAATGGTGCTATTTGCAACAGTTACAGCAAAATGAATGAAAAGAGAATCTGAAGTATGAGTCAGAATTACCCCCAAGAGATCAAAACCCAAGAATTGTCAGGTGCAGGTGACGGTTGCTATAAGTTTACCTCTGAAGCTAGTTGCTGCAGGTGTTTGTTGAGCTGGAAAGAAAAAAGAAAAACGTTCTCTACCAATGCATGTCATCCATCTCTTGATCTTCTCACAATGGGTCTTCATGCTGCCAATGTGCATTCAGAATTTTCATCAAAAATGCGATCAAAGCTTGCATTTAAAGGAGCATACCTGTGATTTTGCATGTTTGAGCCCAATAAATAAACCCACATACACGTTATAACATTACTGCCAACCATTTTCCAAACTGTACTACTGGAGTGGTACATTTTAGAATTGTTTTTCCTACCTTTTATACTGCCATTGGTTTCAGTTCATTTTGGTACGCTATAAAAAAAAATCAACTTGTAGAGATTTGAAAAGTGCTTGAGATAAATAATCTATCACAGCTCTTATTTTATGTTGAAGTTGCTTAATTTAATTAAAAATGACCATCTCCTCTACATTCAGGGGTGTTAACAGGGGAAACATTGAATTTTTAAGGTGGGTGTATCACCTGAACATTTGATTTTGAATTATCAGGAGATTTGTAACAGGAAAACTAAAATATGATTTTATGTTTTAGAAAATGGTTGGTAGTAACATACACAGGCCAAAAAAAAAAGTCACCACCTGAATTTAACTAAGCAAATAGGTAAGCGCTTTCCATTGGATAATTACTGCAGTGATTAACATGTTTCAGCTGACAACAAGTTATTTAACCCTAACTGATGCAGTGAGTAGCTTCTCATTTCTTAAACAACCATGTCGGAAGACATATCCTGTGGTCGTGGAAAAGATGTTACTCTGTTTCAGAAGGGTCAAATTATTGGCCTGCATCAAGCAAAGAAAACAACTAAGGAGATTGCTGAAACTACTAAAATTGGGTTAAGAACTGTCCAACGCATTATTAAAACCTGGAAGGATAGTGGTGAACCATCATCTTTGAGGAAGAAATGTGGTCGGAAAAAAAATCTTGAATGATCGTGATTGGAGATCACTTAAACGTTTGGTGAAATCAAATCGTAAAAAATCAACAGTAGAACTCACGTCTATGTTTAATAGTGAAAGTAAGAGCATTTCCACACGCACAATGCAAAGAGAACTCAAGGGATTGGGACTAAACAGCTGTGTAGCCTTAAGAAAACCACTTATCAGTCAGGCTAATCAGAAAAAAAGGCTTCAATTTGCTAGGGAGCATAAAGATTGGACTCTGGAGCAATGCAAAAAGGTCATGTGGTCTGATGAGTCCAGATTTACCCTGTTCCAGTGTGATGGGCTCATCAGGGTCAGGAGAGAGGCGGATGAAGTGATGCACCCATCATGCCTAGTGCAAGCTGTACAAGCCTGTGGGGGCAGTGTTATGATCTGGGGTTGCTTCAGTTGGTCAGGTCTAGGTTCAGCAATGATATGTGCCCAAAAAATGAGGTCAGCTGACTACCTGAATATACTGAATGACCAGGTTTTTCCATCAGTGGATTTTTTTCTTCCCTGATGGCACGGGCATATTCCAAGATGACAATGCCAGGATTCATCGGGCTCAAATTATGAAAGAGTGGTTCAGGGAGCATGAGACATCATTTTCACACATGGACTGGCCACCACAGAGTCCAGAGCTTAACCCCACTGAGAATCTTTGGGATGTACTGGAGAAGACTTTACACAGTGGTCCAACTCTCCCATCATCAATACAAGATCTTGGCGAAAAATTAATGCAACTCTGGACAGATATAAATGTTGTGACATTGCATAAGCTTATCGAAATGATGCCACAGCGAATGTGTGCCGTAATCAAAGCTAAAGGCAGTCCAACGAAATATTTGTGTGACTTTTTTTTTGGCCAGGCAGTGTATGTGTGAGTAGTATTTATTGGGCACAAACATGCAAAATCACCAGTATGGTCCTTTACATACTCCACCAAACCCTCCACAGTTGTAAACCAGGAAAGATGCACAAGTAAGGTGCAGAATAAACAATATGCCAATGTGCATGATATAAATATTATCACATGACCTCTGTTTTCTGAAATATGGTGGAATTTGATTTTACATGACAGACTCATACCATCACAGATGTCCTCTGCAATTATTACAAATCGCTTTAGGCCCCGAGGTCATACTTTTACCATATGAATATGGCCTAAGCATGCTTTCTGCTCATCAGTATCATACTAAGCAGCTCCTTGGCATGATGAATCTCCTGGAAAAAAAAAAGCACACAGAAATGAACTCATTTATTAAAGTTTAAAAATCATGAAACAGAGCTCAGACTTTACTGTTAATTTTGCTAATCTTGATTTTGTGGCAGGCTGTGCCATTGTCTGCATTTTATTAATGTGTCAGTCAGAGGAGAATGCTTCAGGACAGCTGAAATGGAGGAAAGAGCGAAATGGCCGAGTCTGACCTGGATTTGAACTGGGATTGGCGTATGAATTCAGAGGCTCATATCACCTCTGCGATATTTGTGCGTGTGTGTGACCGCTCACACTCACTGTACATTTAGCTAGTAAATGTATCTCCTGTCACATCCATCCAGCATAAAGAGGCACATCGTTTTGCTCTCGTTGCAGACATTACCTCATTATCGTTGCCTATCTAATCCTCTCTGGGGGGGGANCCTCGGATCCGTGTCCCTCGGCTCCTGTGTTTTTATCCCACATGCCACATCTGTCTGGATTATCTGTCTGACACAGGCCACCGCTGCCCTCATTATCTTTACTTGGGCTTGCACGCGCCATACATGCACAACAGCCAGCATGTACACAGACAAAGCAAACACACAAAACTCCTGCAAATCAGCCACACACACACACACACACACACACCACCACCACCACCATCGTCGCCGTCCCTGTTCTCGCTGCCTGACGTTGGCAGCGTGTGGAAGGTGATAAGAGAGCAATCGCATGGGAGCTATGTGTGATTGAATGAGATTTGGGGCAGATGTGTGCACCGCGGTGTGAGATTGTGAATTGGTGTGTGTGTGTGTGCTGAGGGAAGAGTCGGGTTTGTTTCTTGTGAGAACCGGTTTGACTTTTTAGCTCTTCAAACTTAGGGTGTTTTCATAAAATGAGGTTATTTTGTCCAGGGTTGCAACAGTATGGTTTTTCCATACATCATCCTGCTGATATTAAAATTTTTTTGGAATATCAGATATTGGCATACGTGTCTTTTTCTCGCCAATATGAAAGAGGTTATTTATGATTCTCCTTTATGAAATGGTTCCTGTCCTGGCCTGCCTGTTTTGTCAAATTGCCCTTGGTGGCTTTTCATAAATTACTAAATTGCTTCCCTCATCCGTCACCATTCAGGCTTAAACGGCTTTTACTCGCAAGATTTTCAGGGCAAGAAGAAGATTTGCAGTCATGAGCTTTATTGTCCAAAAAAAAAAAAAAAAAAAAAAAAAACACATCAAAGGCACAGGAAATCAGAAAGATCAGATGAAGTGTGTTGTCTCAGAAAGTTCATTTAAACACCCAGAAAAAAAAGCCTGAAAAGTCAAAAAATCTAAAAATATTTTAGCAGTTTTAGTCAGTTGTAGGAGTATTGATGATTAACAATTGAACTGATCAAGGTTATTCCAATTTTTGACTTGCCAAACGTGGTCTGTGTTGTTCTGTGGAGAAGCAGGGTGTGTGTAAATTGTTTAAAATGAATGTGATGTGTAGTCAGCAGGTTGAAAAAGCAAAACTAATTTACCTCCCCACCACATAGTGATGGAGCTCATGGTGGGTGTGATCTTTTGGCTCCATACCTGCTGTGCAGCTCCTCGTCCAGCTGAACGATGCCGGGCACCAGCTTATCACACATCTTTTTCTCACCAATATGAAAGAGGTTATTCTCCTTCATGATTTTCCTTTATGAAATTATTCCTCTCCTGGCCTGCCCTTTTTGTCAAATTGCCCTCTGTGGCTTTTCAGAAATTACTAAATTGCTTTCTTCATCCGCTGCCAATCCGGCTTAAACGGCTTTGGCTTGCAAGATTTTCGGGGCAAGCTGACCTTCTGATAGTCTGCAAACAAAGGCTGGGTTGTATTTGTGACCTGTAGAAATGAACAAAGTGGTCAGTGTTGAGCTTAAAGTTCAATCAGAATAGAAAGTTTAAATGACAGGAACTGGTTTGAAGGTGTAATGTCAGGCCTGATGCACTTGACTGAGGTTGGTGAGATTATTTTGCTGATCATTTTAAGTGAGGATTTTAATATCTAGTGTTTGCTCACTGGCCACATGAATTTATATATTATTACTCTGAGATGCCCTGTGACTCAGTGATTAAGATGCATAATATGTAATGTCAGCGTGTCCTCAGTTTCAATCTGTCTTTGTTCCATTTCCTTCCCATCTCACCCTAAGTTCCTGTCACTCTCACCGCTGCCTTTTATAAAGATTTATTTCTTTCCAGGAGGGGTTTTCAGAAAGGGTTCTATTATAGGTCATATTGACCTTTGCATTGACCCACTCATCATATTGCACCCCTCCTGCTTTTTTTTAAATTTATTTTTTAATAATTCAAGTTTGTACATTTCTGATTTGTGAGATGTGTTGGTGCAACATCACAAGATCTAGTGTGCATGTTAAGGCTGGAGGAAGAATTGACTGTGGTTGTGTGTGTGAGTAGATGTCCATGTACAGCAAATGACTTAGACATTTTACGACAGCACATTAGATGAATTTTTCAGACAAATTAAAGTGGTAATATGCCCACATGCACGCCAAAACCCCAACCACATTGGGGTCAAGGCAACAAATCAATGCTAAATCGTCTAAACACACCAAGCAGACTGAAATTGATGCAAATTAAAGCCAGCCCTCCTCAAGCAATGGAACTGCAAAGCAATCCATCCAATCATGAAAACATTACAATTGGAGCGAGCCATCCCTGCATCTATAAATAAAGACAAAAAACGCCTCTTAAAACCTTAATGAGTGGCGCCTGGGTCTCTCAAATGAGCCAGACAATGTAACCGAGACACATTCTTCCCCAGAGAAATGTAAAGCTGAGTTTAAATCAATAAAACACACAAGAAATAAACACATTGTACCTCGGTAGAAGGCATATTTTTTGTCTATTGCTTTTGAGCCCATCAGTTGCATCACCTAATGATGATGTCATCAAAGCCGCTGACTCTAGAGAGTTTTGGAAAATGTAATATGCTATTGGCTGTTTAATAAAAGTGAGATGGTTTACCTTCACACTGCAGGTCTAAATGACTTCTTGTGATTATTTTTGCCTGTATCTTTTTTTAAAAGACATCTTTATGTCTTCTTTTCAGTGGCCCATATCTGATACCTGTTTTTGGTGTAGACCCAGAGCAATCCGATTGCATAAATGACTGTTTAGCTATGGAGACAGAGCAAAACAAAACACTATAATAGACAGAAATAATTATGCAAGCCATTGCTTTCTGAAGCATTTGCAAAGGTCCACGGGGACTTAATTATAGTTTGATAAAGGATTAGAGTTCTTATTGCATTTAAAGCCCGGCTCTCTCATGGTGAGCAAAGTATCTTAAAGGACAGATTTACTGTTAAAGATCTCTTCTATTTTGACTCATGCTGACTCCTTCAAATATTAAATATTGTGAAGTACCAGCCATCATCAACTTTATTTAAAAAAATATTGGAATTTTTGAATGCGTTTAAGTGCAATAAAAAAAAAAGTGCAGAGTGAATGTATGTCTCCACGGGGGAATATAGTCCCAAAAGAAGACCTGCCTTTATCAAAAAAATTTAATGACTGTGACTTCGTAAGACTGAGTAACTATTAGCAGGTGAAATATGGATTTTTAAGGTGGGTGTATCGCTTGAATATTTGATTTTGAAAGATTAAGAGATCCTGCAAAATATCTGGAAAGCTGAAATATGGTTTTATCCTTTGGGAAATGATTGTCAGTAACGTAACGTGTCTGAAAATTGAATATATTAGGCTCAAACTGCAAATGCAAAATGGGTGGTATTGCCCTTTAATCCTAAAACTAGAGCAGATAAGATATGTATGAGTAAAAATATAAGTAGCAGCCATATTAGGCACTAATTGGAAATATAGCAGTTTTGATGTCTATTGCACATTTCAGTACCAAGAATTAACCAGATAAATGCAGAACTCAAAAGATAAATATGGAATTAACAAGATAAATATATAAATCTAAAAATACTTATAAAAACTAATCCCGTAAGAAGTCGAGAGAGAGAGAGAGAGAGAGAGAGAAAGATTGCAGTACAATAGACAATAGTATTGCAGTACTTTATGCCATATCACACTATTGCAGGGTGTGATTAGATGTAAAACTTTCTTTTGCGGCAAGCTTTGAGGTTCAGTCTAGTTTTTGGAACACCTCGGGCCTTTAATCAAAAGTTGGGTTCTGGCTTGTATTGATCAGAGTTGAGGCTGAGATACAGAATGTGGAATAGTCAGTGGATGGTTCCCACAAGGATGGAAGGAATAGACGTGCATAAGCGTTTGTGTTTGCTGCGAAAGTGCAAAAGTCACAGTCTGGCCTCCGATCTTGTTTGGGTTGCTTTGTTTTGCAAGCGAAAGAGAAGCAGCGAGTGTAAAAATGTGCGGGTATCGGTGCCTGCTCATCGCTATCGACTCGAGTTTGGAGAGTCAGNTGTGTGTGTGTGTGTGTCTCATGATAGAAGAGGAAGGGAAGAGGAGCAGACGGAGGGAGGGATGAATAATGAGAGATGCTGTGAGAAGAGCTGGAGGACACGTTACGCCTGCACTCAGCATATTCTTTCCTAATAAAGAATAAGATGGAGCTGCTGTGTGGTCAGCGATATGGAAATGCTCCATCTCTCTCTCTCTCTCTTTCCAGGAAGTTTTATAAGAAATGTTTTTTATGTCCTCCCCTGGACAGATCATGTCATGTCTTCCAGCTTCTGATATGCGAGACAGAGAGGCAGTGGACGGCTCAGTCTGGCTGTTAACGTCCTCCTCAGAGAGCTGAACTAATAAAGTCTATTTATGGCGTTTACACTGACACGTTCATTCTGCCATCTCTCACCTTCCCCCTCTACTTCATCTCTCTCTCTCTTATATCCACACACACACACACACACACACACTGTCACATTGTGAACATATTTATAATTTACTCAATGCAGCTGCTTCTCAGGACACTGATTAACTCCCTGAAATGACGCTAATGAGGATAATTGCACTCGATTCTAGAGTATTCTTTCACTTTTAGTCTACAAAATTATCTTTTTTTTTTATTCTGGGATGAGAAAACATTTTCAGAAAAGTATCTAAATACATTATTTGGTCTATAGTTCTTGATTTTCTGGTTTATTCTTGAAAATGTTAAAAAATTATGGAAAAAAAAATATGAAAATAGATCTAAAACATTCCAGAAAAACTATAGAAAAAAAATCTAAAATACATTATTGATTATAGAAAGTTCTTGGTTTCCTATGTGACTCTAGATAATTCTAGAAAATAAAAAGTCTCAAAATATTACAGGAGAGAAATTTATTAGAATTATACAAATAACAAGAATACTAGAAAAATGCTGAAAATTAAAAGTTGGTTAAGTAAATGCAGAAAATTGAGGTTTTCCATATTAGATCGTCATGAACACTTCACACTATAAAACGCCAAAATAAAGCTGTCAAGTTGTGCTCGTTTATGATTTATACTTTTACATTTTCATAACCAAATGTTTTCACCATGCAGCTTTTGTGGTGCCAAAAAACCTGCCAAACTCAGTGAAGTGTAAAATTATTTTATACTTTATGACATTCCCTCCATCTGTCTCTTCCTTTCTGTCCTGACCTCCACCTTTGGTCTTCACCCCATTCGCTGACTCAGCACTCCCCTTTGATCTGTCATTGATCTAATATTTGTCCCATGTTAATCCCACCGTGGTCCTCCAGCCTCCTCTCCTCATGTTCAATTCGATTTCCCCCACCTCTCTTTTAACTATTCATAAGTGCTTGATTCAATCAGCTGTCACTGGTGTGAGGCTAAACCCCGTTGATCTCGTTTGGGATTCCTTGCTTTTTTCTCATCCATTATTACTGTAGGTGATGCTACAGTTGGTCAACAGCTGCTGTGCGGCTGGATTATTACTCAGATCAAATCCTGTTTTTGTTTTTGTCTCGCCCGTGGACGTAAGGTGTCTAATGTTAATGCTGCTTCAATGCACAAATCAGATTAACACTTCACTTTGCATTGACTTTATTTCAGTGGATTAATCAGGCTTTGACAGATACACTGAGTTTCCAGGTTATTAGGTTTGCCTGTAATGCAGTCTAAGGTTGTTTGGCCCAGTTCATTTCCCCGCGCTTGGTGGTTTGTTTGTGCAGGAATGAACGCAGCGATCGCACCTGGGTGCAGGTTTCATGTACAGAACACAATTGATTTTTATTTTGGAATGGGGAAATGGAAAAAGGATAAAGAGCCCTTTCCTGTTTTTCATTTTGGAATAGGAAAACGAAAAACGAGCTGTTTTGTGATTTTCGTTTTGGAATAGGAAAATGAAAACCAAGTCACTTTCCGATTTTTCTTTTTATGTTCACTAATGGTAAATTAGTTTCATGCTTGAAAACTTAGCATTAGCGACTTCAAACAAAGTTTACCATCAGAGTAGGCTTTTCTTTCCAAGTCCTTGTTCAGCACATCTCCCAACACTCGCTGAAAATCCTTGTCTGGCTCCAAACTGGGCACATAATGCAAGTGATATCACTGCTAGATACCCCTGTTTTCTAAAATTAAATCTGCATGTTCTTGCAAAGACATATTTCCCATTTGAATCTACCATTAATCCAATTAGCTTCTTCCCCTTCTTCTTTTTTTAGGTGGGTTACAAACCATTGCAAACCAGGTAAAGACCAAAGACTTCCGGGGCAAACAAAGAAATCAATGCAAAACCAAAGCAGAAAGTTTTCAAGCATGAAACATACAAAAAAAAATTTGGAAAATGGCTCATTTTTCATTTTCCGTTTTTCTATTCTAAAATGAAAATCAGTTGGCCGTTATGTACATGGATCATGCAGACCGAAGCAACCGCACCAAGAGCATTTTGAGGAGGTGGTCTCTGTCTCTGGAAGGGTTTGTTTGCAGTGTGAACATGACCCCTACTAGTCCAGAACCATCGACAAGACAATCTATCTATTGTTTGATCTAGAACCAGAGAGGCTTGCTGCAGTTACGGTTCATGGACAAAACATTAGAAACACCTTTCAGTACTGTTCCTATTAAAAAATAAAAAATAAAAATATGTTACTCCTAATTTACATTGGGTCAGAAAATCAAATTTAATGTTGACAGTTAAGGGAAAATACAGTAAATATTGTTTCGGTATCATTTACTGTGCAGAATAGTTCTGCCATGCCACATGGTCACAGAATATATGTAATAGTAATTGTTGTATGAGGGAACGTCCACCAGGTGACACAGCATGTTCAGTAAAGTAAAAACAAAAGAAAAAAATAATCAAATGGAAATCATAAAAATCAAATCAAAATAAATGAATCCAATCGTGATGAAAATTAAAGACTTCCAGGTACATCCATTTATTTCTAAATAATCATAATCCTTGATTAGATGACGATTTACACCCCGACTGCTAAATATTAAATATTCATGTTTTCTTTCTGTACAGTTCAGTAGTTGGCATTTTTGACTATTGATACTGGCTGGCTGGTTCTCCCTGTTTAATAATAATTATAAAAGTTAATGTTCTGATATTCTACTTTAGAGTTTTAAATACTGTTTGTATTCCAATTGTGTAATTAAGTTCCCATGGTCATATTTCTAAAAAATTTTCAGTGAAGCTAAAAGAGTTTTGAATTTAGATGAACAAAAAATAATCGAATCTAATTGAAGCATGGTAGAAATGAAACATTTCCGATGCATCGAATCGTTCATTAAATAATTGTAATTGAATCACCATGAAGATGGTGATTTATACCCCTAATATGTATATTAGGGTATTACTTTGCACTTGAAATCCTTTTTTCTTGGTTATTTCCCAGGAAAAGGTCTTTTTTTTTCTAAGGTCTTACTGATGCGCAGAATTAATCTATGACTGCAATTTTTTCCTGTTGCAACATTTAACAGTCATTGTAAACAGAGGCAATATAGGTATTAAATTTTTCAGTATCAGTAGTAAGCCTTTAAAAGCTTTTTCTTTTGTCCTGCTCAGTCTGCTGTTATATACTGTGTGGATGATGAGATGTTGGGACTCAAAAGGAAGCAATGGCTGAAGCAGGTAGTTGAAGAAAATATTGAACAGAGAATAAAGCCTGTTTGCTGCTGAATGATACGTATTTGTTAGGCTTTCCTTATCACCCAGGATTGTTTGACCAGGGACAAATGGCTGCTTTTAAGTTGAGATAGCGAGATAGTGAAGGGAGAAGGGCTTTGTCAACAGTACATTGAATCAGCTGTCGTTATCCAGGAGAGAGACGGGAACCTCTTTCCCGTCTGAGCCATAGCCAAGAGATTTAAGCTCATATACAGACCAGCAAGGAGCATTTACACAACATATCACAATCCTGCTATCAGTGACGTGTGCAAAGGGAGTGAACAAAATGGAAATAAACAGTTCACATTTTCAATGCATGCTTTAAAGTGTATTAAAGGCACATGTTGCACAGATTTCCTTTTTCAAATTTTCATTTAGGAGTCTATTTTAAATTCTCCACAATTTTTTTGATGAGCATATAAATATAGATCCAGTTCTACCGTGCTGTAGCACCGCTGTGCACACCGAGTGAAAACATGACATTTCTTTTACTTACTTTTTACAGCCACAGCTCAATTCGAGAACCGTTCATCCAAACAACTTCACACACGGCACTGCACGTCCTTGGGTCCTGAGCATTATACCTGCCGAATTTCAACTTCATACAGTATTGGGTTCTCAAGATATTGGTGCCACTGACGGACAGACGGACGGAGATTTCTGGCTTTATAGTTAGATTGGGCTCAAATCTGCAAAATTGCCGATATTGTCCTTTAACAGTGTCACAAACCAACTGTGGTATATTGTAATACAGTCTCTTGTAATATGATCAAGATGCCATACTATGTTATTGAATGTTTCTGTCTTCCTGTCTTCCTGTCTCTGCACCAGAGGCCCAGTCCAGCGCCACCATGTTTGACTGCCTCTACATGGAGCTGTCAGCCTCTCTGGACCACGGCACCACAGAGCTGCTGGAGGCAGCGGTTCGGACAGCCAGAGGTGACTGTGTGGGCCCCGGATGGGCAGACGGCGACCCCGGGGCGGNGTTCGGACAGCCAGAGGTGACTGTGTGGGCCCCGGATGGGCAGACGGCGACCCCGGGGCGGGCCGCAGGGAGAGCCTGACCAGCCGGGCTAAGCGCTTCCTGTCTGGGCTGGTGCCACGCTCGTACGGCCGAGACAGGGACCGGGATAGGGGCCGCTACCGTGAGATGAGCCGCCACCGGGGCAGCAAGATCCTCCGGCAGAAGTCTCGCTCTTGCCACGACCTTAGTGCACTGTGACACACACATACACATACATACATAAGGACACACACACATACACATGACAGATTGAAACACAGGAGGGGAGGGGAGGGGGGAAGGTGTAAAAAGATGGAGAAGGAGAGGGTAAAATGGGGGAATCCAGGGAGAGGAAGACAAATAAATGGAGGGAGAAGGAAATGGAGGAGACAGAAATACAGGGGGCTGGAAGGAATAGATTCAGTCATGCAGGATAAGGAGAGAGAGAGAAGAAAGAGGCAGGTGAAAGGTCGAGAAAAGGGAAGATTATGGGAAAGACAGAGTAACTGAACATAAATCAGCCTGGATTGCAGCACTGAGTCTTTATCTTCTACCAATCAGTGAGAAAAACTGAAAAAAAAGGACAAGTTTGGGAGAAAATGAGGTGAGTTTAATTCACCAGTTCGGGTGAATCATCAGGCGTTTAGCACCTGATATGAGCAGGAGAGAGAAAAATGATAAGTCAAGAGTCTAATCAAGGTACTGATTGGATGGTTATTGTGGCGAAATGGGACATGAGGCTGAATCACAAGTGAACACACACACATGCACACAAGTAGCACACACCCATTACGTAGAGACTTATAGCAATCTAATGTATATTGTAGACCCTGTTTTATAGCATGCTGTGAGTAGACGATCTAAGAGATGATCCTATAGGTTTTATAGTTACACAGTATTGGATCTACTGGATCTCAGTGACCAATAGCTAATGCACAATCTAGCTAGTGTCTCTAGCAATGCCACCTCAAAGGCAAAACCCTTTATTGACAAAAAGAAAATCGCTCTCCATGCATTTTTTTTAACCACACGTTCAAAATCCAACCCTCCCCCTCCACGCCGCATCAGTTGTTTGTGTTCTTATTTACTTGATGAAAATAAAAGACATGTTCAATGACACCAGTGGCAAAAATCCATCTTTGACTTTTGTACGAGCTGGAGATCAGTGCCCAAGCCATATTTTTGCTGAGCGCGCCCTGAGAGATCAGCACAAAGAACCCTTTACGCGTAGGATGTGGAGCGAAGGAGAAGAAGGTCAGAACGGCTGTAGAAGGAAACGGACGTCAGCAGGACAAATCAGACTGAACTTCTGGATGGAGGCTGAGTCACGGAACATTGGATTGTTACCGGTGCAAAGGACAAATAAGAGGAAAACTAATCTACCTGTGGTTGTCTGATGTTTTCATTTCTCTCTTTATTCCCACTGCATTCGTGTGTGTGTGTGCGTGCCTGCTGTGTGTGTGTGTGTGTTCAGATGATATACTAATTTAGCAGTTCTGTGGGGGCTGGCCACACAGTTGAATCTAACCCTAAAGAGAACGTTCTGGAAACGTTTGGATGCCTCGTCAGCGCGGCGGCGTCTCTAAACACATGCTCACTCATTTGTCACCGTCTACTAAGCACTCTTGTCTTTCCACAGAGAATAA
This sequence comes from Lucifuga dentata, assembly GCA_014773175.1. Lineage (NCBI taxonomy): Eukaryota > Metazoa > Chordata > Actinopteri > Ophidiiformes > Bythitidae > Lucifuga > Lucifuga dentata. Next base: position 200,413 of record VXCM01002749.1, read on the forward strand.
ATTCACTTTTGTTTGACATCCTTAACGGCTGCCTTGTCCTTCTTTTGGTAAACGAACGTCTTGTTTCAGTTTTCGCCAGGTTTGAGGGAGGCGTGACAGATCACCGGATGACTCACACACAGGTTCTGGACTGTGAAGAGAGCTTTTCAGGACAGCTCCCCTGCCTTTGTTCCATTTCGGATGGAGCTGCAAAAAGATGCAGCATCAACGCTTTCCGGCTGTAACGAAATCCCAGGATAGAAATAGATTCTAACAGGAGCAGATACAAATGTACAGATAGTCACAACCACAAACAGGAATCTGAGCTGTCCTAAATTTAAGGTCACTCGGAGATTATTTGCAACTTCTCTACTAAACCATAAGAATGTAAACAAAAAATCAAAATCATCCATGTGTCTCCAGAAAAGTGCTTTTAAAAAAAATAAAAAATACTTGTTCAGCATATTCATGATCAGTAAATACAAGCAAATCAAATGCTATATAGGGAATTAATAGCAAATTGAAAGTAATATTGTAGGTTTTGATGAAGGTTTCTCAGTCATCCAGGCAGTAGATATGTATGAAAACTCAGTCAGGTCAACTGGATTCAACTTTTTAATTCTGAAAGGTTTCACCATCCATGCAAATGGCTTTGTCAGTCAGAAAAATGATTTCAAAAAAACACTTTCTGTGTGGAAAACATTTTCTGAATGACGAAGCCATTTGGATGGATGGTGAAACCTTTCAGAATTAAAAACTTGAATCCAGTTGACCTGACTGAGTTTTCACACAACAAATATTGTACTGGATTTTTCCACCATCTGGCAGTTTTGTTTCAAATTGCCACAATTTCCATGCAGTATAAAAAGAAGTTTTTTTGATCTGTCACTGATGGAAAGGAGTTTGTGGAAAGTAACATCTGCATGCACATGTACATTTACTTCTGAGTAGAATGACCATTTCATTTCAATTTTTCCATGTCAAGGACCATCCTACCACAAGCACACAGAAACGCCTTTTAAGCTAGCCTAGCTATTTGCCACAAAAGCAGAATTGCCATAGATTTCACTTGTTTTTTATTCTATGCAGAAAGTTCCAGAGTCATCTGGTATGCAAGCAGGGGGCACTTCACCTGCCATTGGTGGTACACATACTGCAGTTTGAGAACCACTGCCATAAGTTACAATGAGTGAAAGCTGTCCATTACGGCTGTTCACATCCAATATGTGTGGAATTAAACTTCTAGTCGAGGAGCTTTGTGGCCTGGATACATACACATGGTCAAAACTGGCAGAGAGAGAGAGAGAGAGAGATGGGTTGGATAAATGCTTTGAGGAGTAATGGTTGCTTGGAGACTGTCGTCAAGGATACACTGAGTCCTAGAGTCCTTTGGCTTCTCAGTTGTCCTATATTTATGTTGATTTTCAGACAGAAAAGGTTTTTTCTTTAGTTTATTCCTTCAGCCGGCAGATTAAAGACATTGATAATCACAGAGATAACAGAGCGTTTCATAAAGTGTTTCGCAGAACACAAAGAAATATGACACAAAACACATCTGAACTGTTCAAATAATAGTCAGATAATTGACTAAATTTGACAATTATCAGAACCTCGGTGGAAATAGAGGGGGTGAAAAAAAAAAGAAGAAATCAGACATGGATTCTCTTTGTGACACCCTACCAGCCCCTCCAAATCGTGACAGAAATCCTCCCTCTCTGTCTTTCTGACGCTGACTCATTCTCTGAGCATTTAGCAAAAGTCAGAACACTTCCAGATAGCAGGAAAGATGTGGAATGAAAGCCGCCTGCTGTGTGCCAGTGAAAGCATGTCGAACTTACTCCTCACTTTGCTAAAGAAAGACTATTTCCAGAGTGCGCTATGCATAAGTAATAAGATGCTAATTCTCCTGAGGTGTGGGTGTTGGCATGTGACTGCAACCGGGTCATTTATACACCTTTCTAATTTTATATAATCACACAAAACCTGTCCTTTCTTTTCTAATATTAATGTAACCTGACTAACTGAAGCCTCCACAATGTTTACTGTGAATACACTGTTGTGAGTCTGCACCCCCCTCCTGCACCCTCCTGTTCTTTGTGGCACCCTGTTGGTTCCAGTTCCGCCTTCCCTCTTTCCTTTTACGTGTTTCCCTGTGGGAGAGGTGGATGCAAATTTTCTTTTTCTGTCCGCAAACATTTATCCCAACAAATTTTTGTTTTCTGATCAAAGTATGATATTTTGTTAAATTCGGCATAACATTATCTTATGTAACCTGTTAAATTTTTATGGCTTGGCCCTTAAATTAGATGGATTAAATTAGCGGCCTGATATCGGTGGACCCTAATGTTTCCAGTTTCTTTTATTTCTTTTCTGCAGGAGCTGGTGTTCATGTGGAGGATTTTTATTTGATTTCTTTTTACTTCATCTCAGAATAAAGGGAGAAAAGAAACCCTGCAGCCCGGTCCCTTTTTCACATCAAAATCCAAAACACAGTGCAGAGTCAAAAACTAGCAGTTACATTTACAGTATGAAAACTGAGTCAAGTCAACTGGATTCAACTTTTTTAATCCTGAAACATTTTGCCGTTAATCCAAATGGCTTCGTCAGTCAGAAATGAATGCAAAGGACATTAAACCTCCAGTAACTACAGTAACTATGGTGTCAAATCACAACAAACCTTCAATTCAAATAAAAAGATATATTATTCATTTTTTTTTTTTTTTTTTTTTTTAATAATGCGTGTAGTAAAATTAGGTATTCAAACTTCAAACAATGAATAAATTTCAAATAACAATTTTAAAACTTCTAATTTTTAATGGTCCACTGTTGGATGCAGGACCTGTTACCATCATATCATATCATACCAGTTACATTAGCTGGGATATATTGTTGGAAATGGCTTATACGTGTATGTGTTTGGATAGGCCATGGTGAGGCTGCAGTGACTGTCGCACGCTGCAGATGCCAAACACTGAGCAGCCTTAAATGTGGCGTGATGAATCCCTCGGAAATCCACGCAATTTGTTTTTGTGGCGCGATGCCTCATTGTACCTCAAAGGTCGTTGTTCCTCTGCTTTGTCTCCCTGGCGCACAGTCAATTATGCATGCGCAGAGCTATAATAACCAAACAACAAAAGGAACCGAGAATAAGCCAGACCACTGTTATTGAATATCATGCCAGGAATGAACCACGTGTAATTAAAACCGGTTTTGCTCAAAGCCCGAGCCCAGAGCGAAGCATCGGGCCGAGTGATTATAATGGAGGGAAGAACAAGGGTCAGATCAACTTGATTATGGTGTGAATACATCATGCAATGCTCATCGACCTCCCTCTAATGTGGATTGGTAGCAGGTGAAAGGGTGGGTNGGGTGGGAAGCCATGCATTCTGCAAAATCCTGCAACAGTATGACAAGATGCCTTCATGAGATTAGCAATGATCTCACATTAGCCCACATGGATATAATTGGACATGTGTTGGATACTTTGCAATGTGTCAATTAAATCTATTCCGTGCCTTAAACATGACTGGACTGAGCAAATAGTCATAAAATGTCATTCCTTAAAGGACCATGCTGGTGATTTTTCATTTTTAAGCCCAATAAATATGTTCCACAGACATGTTACTGACAATTTCCAAAGCATAAAACTATTTTACTTTTTACTGTTGTTGCTGCCAAATCCCCTAATCTTTAAAAATCAAATGTTCAGGTGATACACCCATCTTACAATTCAGTGTTTGCCTGCTAACGCGTATATGTCTGAAAATAGAAGGGATGGTCATTTTTAATTTCTCGGTGAAAGCCAGAGATTATATTTACTGGTGGAGACATACATCATTTTTTGCGCAGCTCTGGGTTTGACCAGTTAAATGAAGTTACTTTGCCAAACAAAAAAAAAAAAANAAAAAAAAAAAAAGAAAAAGAAAAAAAAAAGGGGGGAATAGACATAGTATTCGCTGTGCTCACTCAAGCACATTTCAAGTCTCTATACAAGTTGATTTTTGTAGCATTCTGGAATTAACTGAAACCAGTAGAAGTCTGGAAGGTAGGAAAAAAATAGAAGACATTTGGAAATGTCAGTGAAGTAATGTGTATGCAGATTGTATACAATAGGCTCAGTATGTCCTGATACCTCGTTTATGTCCCTATACGTAAAAGCTCAATACATGAACCTCAACATGTTGGAATGTAAAAAGCATGATGATTTTGTAGTTTGTAAGATCTTACCAGCAGAGAAAAAGATCCCATGTTTGTCTTTGTGGTGGCACTTAGAGGAAAGGTCAAGGAGCAACAAAAATATTACAATCAAAACTCTGAAAACTATGAATATCCATATCAGCCATTGACCAACATTGACCAGTTGACTGGAGTTATGATTAGCTGGCCATCATTTTCATTATTGTGAGGAAGAGCTCTGTAAACTGGCCAATCAGAGCTGCTGTTACTGCTTTGTGGGCTGGACTTCCTTTAATTTGTGGAGTGGCACACTGGAACATGAAAGATGTTTTTTAAATTAAATTACCAAACACAACTTCAGTGTTGTAGCAGAAGACAAAAAAAATGGTGATGAAACAGATAGCTATTAAAAGTATAACAAAAAGTAAATTTTAAAAGGTTCTGAGAAATCTGTGTAAGAACTAATTAATTTAATTGACTTATCATTTAATTAATCATGTCATAAATTGTTTTTTGAAATAAATGTTAATTACTTGATTAAATCTTAAAACTTGAAAAGGTTATAATTCTTCCAGTGGCACACTGCAGGCTCCACAGCTAACAGTAGATTACATTTTAATCTGTTTGTAGTATTTCTTTTTTTTCTTTTTTTTTTTTAATTTTGCAAATCTGTGCCAAACAAAAACATTTTTAGATTTAGTGAGTGGTGGAAAACAACATTTAAAAATGATGAGAATGTGTATTTATTTGCTTATGTAAGATACAATGTCTTTCTGTTGTTTTAAATCAGTCTGTAGTTCATATTTTGAAGTGTGGGACTTTAAAGGACCATACCAGTTTTTTTGCATGCTTCAGCCCAAAAATACGACCCGCACACATTATGTTACTGACAACCACTTTCCATAACATAAAACCATATTTTAGTTTGCCAAATCCTCTAATCTTTCAAAATGAAATGTTCAGGTGATATACCCACCTTAAAATTCAATGTTTCTCCTGCTAATGTAAAAGGCAAAGTTATTTCAAGTCCCTAAAAGTTTATTCTAATAGCTTACTGGAATGAACTGAAAGCAATGGCAGTCTGGAAGGTAGGAAAAACAAATCTAAAATGTATTGGTTCCAGTTGTGTGTTTTGGAAAATGGTTGGTAGTAATGTAACATGTAATGTGGGCTGTATTTATTGGGCTAAAACATGTAAAATCACTGATATGCTCCTTTAACAATCTACTGTGTATGTATATAGGGTTATAAAATAATTAATTGCCTTTACTTATGTCCAACACCAAACCTGACTATTCTGCTTCAGATCTTTAGATTAGATATTTATCTATTTGTTGAGGCAGATGACAAACACTCACAGCTTAACAATTTTTAAAAACTCACTAAAATAACTGTGTTGAATTTGTAATGTCATGTAGTGATAAAATACTATATGATTGGGAAGTAAAAGATAAAATAGCAGGAAGAGGATAGTCTATATAGTGGCTGAAACATCATTTCATTGTTCTCCTTGGAGGCTGGTGTGGACCCTTTATATATGAATTACCACAATCATCATTTGATTATTATGTGTGAGCTTACTTTATATGCATAATTTGATTAAAATCTAAATTGGGTGTACCAGAATGATTTAAAAAAAATCTGATTGTATCCCAGAGGTTGATTTCATAGTTGTTAGCTGACATACTGCACTCTGGTGGCCAAAGCTGTATTTACAGCATACTGTGCAAAACCTGCAAGCTGAATATGTGATCAGATGAAAACATAAATGAGTTTATAATGTATCACTTATGGGTTTTTATTATTTAATTTTTGGCAGCTGGCTCTGTCATGATGGTGTTGCCAGTTGTTCCCATGCTGCTTTGCACTGCTGCATCTTGTCACAAAACTTCTTCTCTCCCGAGAAGCATGTTCCGGAGAAAATCTTTCCTTTTCTAAATCAATTTATAATCAATATGTTCTTCACCGACTGGGCTAATGTGTCTCCTGCATGTCTGTGAAAATAAAGGACTTGCTGCTGCCATGGCAGAAACAACGATTTTTAAAATGACCTCAATTTGTTTGTTTCCATTGAAGAAAGGGTGGCATTCAGGGAAACAGAGAATCAATAATCTGTGGTCTAATAAATTTGAGGCCCACTGAGATGTGGATCCTCTCACAGATGCTCATGCACTTTCCTCCACTCCAACTCCACCTAAACTGCTTTTACACACACATATATGCATAAGCTAATACTACTGTGAGAAATATAAGTTGAATTGATTGTCAGAACAGTAATTTAAAAAAAAGTCTTAGATTGTCTTAGATTGAACATTATCAAAAAGCAATCTTTTTTTTTTAGAAAGTGTACTTTTACTTCCTAAAGTCAACAATTTCATCAGCAACAAAAGGATATTGTGTGAACTGTGAATCTTTCTTGTCTCATAGATGTAACTCCGCCCCTTACATCTGATTCCTCTACTTAACTCACAAACAGATGCACCTGGTCGTTTTCTAAACTCAACTTCAATGGAAGGTGAGATTTCAAACACTGGAGTTGTTTGATTTTGCACAGAAAAAAAAAAAAAAAAAAAAACCATATGGGAACAGTTCATGTGTCATTTTGTCAGACTTTATCTTCAGTGATGGAATAGAATTACTGAGGAAATTAAACTAAAAAAATAAGATCAGCTCTCAACAACATTGGCTCGGTGCTTAAATGGTTTTGCTCCAGTAATTTATGTAATTTAAGTCAGTTAACTTTATCTGACTGCTTAGAGTAATGTATTGATCTGCTTATTGGCTCATTTCTAAAGCGTGTGTATATACATATATATATGTATATAAGATATGTTGCATGTAACAGTATTTTCTTCATATTTTTAACTCCCAAACTGCCTTCTGTAGCCACAGGGCTACATTTGAATGAATGTTATAGTTGGTGCTCTTGTTCTAAAACGTGCACCAGGACAAAGGCATGATCAATCCATTGCTTTTATTCTTCTTATGTGGTGGTTATTGAATTTTTATTATGTTATGCTGTCTGTTGTGGATCTCTTTTCTGTAATGTTTTTACATTATTTGCTTAAAGGACCATACTGGTGATTTTGCACATTTTCCCAAGAAATACTACCCACATACTCATTACGTCACTGCCAAGCATTTTCCAAAACATACTACTGGAGCTGCAAATATCAAAACTGTTGTTTCTACCTTCCAGGTAGCCACTGGTTTCAGTTCATTCCAGTATGTTACTAAAATCAACTTGGTAGAGACTTGAAAGTGCTTGAAATAAGTCATCCATCACAATAAACAAATATTGTTTTTGTATTTTAATCGAAATTTGCTGATCGTATTTATTGGGCTTAAGCATGCAAAATCACCAGTATAGTCCTTTAAAGTTCTTGCGCTCAGTCTGCACAATATTTGTGAAGTAAAAACTATATTTTAAGTTGTTGTCTTGTGTTGACCATATGAAATGTCAAATATCTCTTAAATACCATAAATATGTGATAGATTTTTATGATTGCTATGGGACCATCAGACAGCTGTGGTACCTCCGCACAGGTGTTTTCACTTATTTGGCTGATTAGACCTGTTTTCAGGGCTGTGTGGATGTGTAGGTACACATTCCCTGACTTCTGATTGGGTGGAACAAATTACACTTTAACAGAGTCCCACCATAGCTCCGTCCAATATCCAGCTGAAGTCTGAAAACACTTGTGTGAGTGTGCAGGGCCTTTATAGTACACAGCATAGGTACATCCACTATTGCTGCATTCGACTGACTTCAGAACTCAGATTTTTCTGACTGACCAAAATTATCTACCCCTTTCAGAGTATGATGTCACTCAATATGGCGACGCCCTTGGTAGCGAGCTTTGTGAATGAAAATGATCAACTAAAAGGCAAATAAAGTATTTTTTCTTGTGTGAAATTGAAAGAAAAAGGTCAGAATATATCTCCAAGTTAATCATCTATTTTGTATAATAACTGTTTGCCATTGATACATAAGTGTAAAAATTTAATATTATTTCTCTGCACAAAGTTTAATACCCACTGTGATTAATATCATTGTAAAACAACACAACCAAACAGTCTTGTAGTCTAACTTTAGTTAGCATTTATTACAAAGTTTAATTAGTTATACAATATTTAGTGATCAGCTATGCTTTTTTGATTATATTTGGCTGGAACGGTTTGAGGTTGGAAGTTGGAACTTCTGACTGGGGAAAATTTGACTTTGAGGTCTGTCAAATGTAGCATATGTACTTATCCTATTGATTGCAGTTAGTATATGGCAAATTGAATTACAACACCGTTGAGTTCATTCAAACTGCCATTTTCTAATTTAGGAACTCAATATCAAGTAAAAAATATTTTTCCAAAAACTTAACTGTTTGTTTCATCACTGGCAATTTAGTCGGCATCATGTCTGCTTTATTTTGTCAGGTTTCCAGTGTGAACAGCCTCTAAGCATGATTCCATTGCACATCGAAATAAGATCTGTGAACAGAAAGGGGGCATGACTAGAAATGCTTCACTAACACCACCTAGAGGCCATGTTGGTCATTACAACCAATACCAGATTGTTTGAGATTGTCCTGCCGTCTTACTGAGGAGCCAAAAATCGACACATGAAAACAATGTAATGTTTATTTTTTTATGCATTGTAAAATATTTTAAAATATAATACAAAGTGTCGGAAATATGTTTTTCACTCTAGAATGTCGCTGAAAATCTTCCGTTTCTTGGACCCTCCAGTCTGTATTTCTAACCAGTGGGCTCGTCTGTGTATGAAGTGGGAGAGGGCAAATTTGGCCCAAACATGGCGACCAAACTGATCAGACCTCAGCTGGGTTTCACTCGGCGCTGGGAGAGAAGAGAAAAGAAGTCATGAACACCGATGTAGACCAGACGCAATGTATATAACAAACTTTACACAAAATATGCCACATAATATCGTATGTATATTACCGAGTTCCTGTGCGATGTTTTGCCTCTGACTGACCGAGGCGCTGTTCCATACAGCTTCCAGCACACGGCTGCCCAACCTGGAGCACGCCATCTGCACATACTGGCCCTGAAATGACACATGATAAGACAGAAAAGAGTCTGAGACAGAAAGCAAAATTTCATGTATGAACAGCTGGCTGTTAAACATGCATGTCTGATCCAATGCACATCCTCCACTCAGAATATGAGCTCCTCCCCTCTGGCAGATCTAGAGTCCCGCCTCAAACTGTCATTTATCCCAACCTCCATCAGACTTTTAAATAACATTAAGACATAGATATGAATGTGCATACAGACACCAGGATTGTTAAATCATTACCCTTTTTAGATCTTGTTTTTATTGCATTTCTTATTTATTTTAGTCTCATTGTCTGCATGATCTCAGCATTTTATAATGGGCACACGTTCAGTCTCTCCTGCCTGCTATTAACTGTGCAATTAAATATTTTATTTACTTGTCATCTTTCTATGATCTCCTTTTTTCCACTCAGATGTCTGGTTTTTAGATGTTGTGTTGTTTGTCATTACTGACCTAAGCAGCTCTGTGTGCTCTTTTGGTCCAAGACAAATTTCCCTTAGGGACATTAAATGTTATCTTATCTTAAAATTATAGGAGTCACTGGTGATGCAAAACAAAAAATACCACTGTCAGATGGTGCACTTAAATGGTGTACAACTTACTGAAGTCTGGCTTGATGCTGACAAAGCACCAAAAACACAAAACATGTCAAGAAAATTGACCAAATGCTCTTGTTTGTCCAAAATCTTGATGCGATTAAATTCTTCACCAAAAAGAGCACGCAAGTTAAAAGCTGCACATTTCTGGTGAAATGACACAACTTAAAAATCAAAATGTGTATATAGCAAAAAAAAAAAAAAATTCAACCATTCCTAAATCAGCATATTCTGTAAAGGCATCGGCACTCCCACCTCCAGCCTCTTGAGGATCTTCCCCCTGCCCTTGTCGCTGGATGTGGTGATGAGGGCCTGGAGGACATGGCTGCCCGCGGGGTCAGAGGCCAAGGTCAGAATGTCAGCAGGGGTCAGACTGCGCAGGCTGCTTAAGAGGAGCGAGCGTTCTTTAAACTTGACCAGTGCCTGGACCAGCCGGGAACCGTGGTAACAGATAGAAGTCAACGGGACCTGGAAATGATCAAGGAAACCACAGCATCAATACATGTGGTGCATTAAGTTTTGGGTTTTTTTTTGACTTAATTGTGATTGAATTGAAATGCTCAGACTGCAGACTTTAAAGGACCATACCATCCATTTTGCATGTTTGAGCCTAATATATTCAATTTTCATACATGTTATGTTACTGACAATCATTTCCCAAAGGATAAAACCATATTTCAGCTTTCCTGATATTTTGCAAAATTTCTTAATCTTTCAAAATCAAATATTCAAGTGATACACCCACCTTAAAAATCGATGTTTCGCCTGCTAATAGTTACGCAGCTTTATGAAGTCACGGTCATTAAAATTTTTCGATAAATATAGGTCTTCTTTTGGGACTACATTCCACGGTGGAGACATACATTCACTCCATGCTTTTTATTGCGCTTAAACACTAAAATTATGAAACTTCAAACACAAACCTGAATACACATGTTCACGATGATGGATTACCTATCCCAAGAATGTTTCAAGTATCAACAAGTTGATTCTAATAGTGCACCAGAATGAAATGAAACCAATGGCGGTCTGGAAGGTAGGAAAAAAGAAAATTTAACTCACCATTCCAGTAGTATGATTTGGGAAGTGATTGTCAGTAACGTAACATGTATGAAAATTGAATAAATTAGGCTCAAACATGCAAAATGAGTAGTATAGAGCTGTAAGTCCATTCACAATGTTTCTTTCAGTAGTTTACCTCGGTCTGTATGCTGCTCTCTGCTGTGTCAGAGTGGTAATACACCTCGTATGTAAGCAGGGACATGAAGAGAGGGAGGCAGCTGATGTGCCGAGAACTGGGCTCAGCGCAGTGGAAGGCCTGGCGGAGTGAAAGACCAAACATCAAAACATCAGCAGAGTCTCCATTATCCACGTTAAAAAAACATAATCTGAGCTGTTCATACTGATTGCAACAGACAGTCATTTACCTGCAGGAGGCACTGCATCATCTCTTCCTGCTTCTCTCTGCTTTCTGCGCAGCTTTCCGCCAACTGGACGATCACGCCCATGTGACCTGCAGCCAAGATGGCCTCCACACCTTGGATTAACTCATCAAACAACCTCAGGAACTGCATGGAGAAGAGGAACAGATGGGGGTCATTCCTGCAACTACGAAGTCCCCTCCTTATCTGCAGATATTAGGACCTACCACTTTGTATTTGGCCGAGGCTGCGATGAGCCTCTGTATGGGGAAGTTAGCGATTGGATGGAGGGCCAGGTTGACCAGATGACCCTTGAGATGGTTCTTGTAGAGGTCACGGAGAAGGGATTTGTGGGAGAGCTGTACGATGGTCTCAATGAGGCGACTGGAGGCCTGGTCCTTAAGAAAGACCAGAAGTGGACTAAATAAAGGAACAGAAAAAAAATTATCAAAAAAATCTATTCCAGGATAACAGAAACACACATCTTAACACAAACGCAGGCGTCCTGTCTGACCTCACTCCTGGAGCGGCACTGCGAGACGTCAGGTACTCCATGATGTGTTTGAGGAGCTGCCTGCAGAGTTTGGGCCGTTTTCTGTGACATACGGTCAGCATAGTCTGGAACACCGCACTGGCAACGGCATCTGTCACACTTACTAAGAACCAAAAGATACAAGAAGAAAGAGAGAGAACTATTTTCAGCAAATTAAGATATAATATGAAATACAACATCCACTTACTCATTCACTTCATGCTTTGGATGTTAAAATTGGGTCAAAAGAATTGTGGGAATATAGGAGAGGTGTTACCATGGTCGTTTGAGAGGGAAAGTTGAGGAATAATGAAATTGGGAGGTGAGGATTATAGGGCTAAGGATTTTGACTTGGAAAGGAATTTTAAATAATAATAATAATAATGATGACGATGCTAGTCATAATAATAATGATAATAATAATAATAATAATAATAATAATAATGATGATGGTGCAACTGTTTTTTCCTTACAGAGTCTNATAATAATAATAATAATAATAATAATAATAATGATGATGGTGCAACTGTTTTTTCCTTACAGAGTCTATAGGGTTATTATTTCGTCTGTTTATTGTTTTCCTTTTTGTCAAGTGATGATCACAAAATAATAAAAACTTGGTCACAAAAAAAAAAAAAAAAAANAAAAAAAAAAAAAAAAATGTTTCGGATGGACATGCAGTAAATGTGTTGGGGTTTGCTGAAAGATGACTCACAAGAAACATTGTTCATCAAGGTCTCGGTTAGGCTTTTCAACTCGTACCAAAATGACGTGGGAGTCTCAAAGTCTGTCAGCTGAGGGACAACGTTGCGTTCTTTAGCACCTACAAAAAGCCAAGGGAATAAAAGCTATAAGTGAACACATCCCCGTGTATTACGTTACATATCCCCGTGCATTCTTTGATGTTGGCGATGAAGTTGCACATCTGTACCTGGACGAGTTTCTAGGCGCGGCGGGCCGAGACAGCCCGCCAACACGTGTAGAAGCGTGCGGATCACATGCGAGCCGTGAATGTGTTTGATGAACTCCGCGCTGTTATCTCTCACCACCTGAGATAAAGACAACACCCGAGCCTCCAATGCTCCACAAACCTCCTCCTCTTCTTCTGTGGTAGCAGACGGCTCCTTTTGTGACTCTAAGAGGGAAGAGAGACATAAGACAAGCTACTGCTGAACTCACACCTGAGGAAGCAGGTATAATTTAACAGGTTTAACTGTGAGAATTGATCGCATCTCTTTTTTTTATTATTATTATTATTAGTATTATTATTATTATTATTAACACCACAAGTGAGTGACAGACAGTAATTATAAGGTGATGATCAATAATTAAGATAAATACCAATTACACGCATTACAATGGGGTAATAGTTAAAAAAAAATAACCTAAAATGTGATGTTACACTAGTAAGAGCGAAGAAGAAAGAGAAAACAGAGGAGAAAAAAATAAAAAGAAATGACATGAAAGAAAACAAAGAAAAAAGACTAATGATGCAAAAACATCAATGACATCACATCTCTTTTTTGTTAATAATGACCATTCTTACAGTAAATTTTCTCCATGTATCAAGTATTACAGATATTCAATTTCCAAAATGTCATAAGCTGTAAACTGTCATAAACTCAAGGTTAAACTCACCCATCCACCTGGACATCTGTCTGAGAGCACTCTCCACCACGTGACCCCCACAGCGGTCGCACGAAACCGCCGTAAACTCTGACCCCGACTCTCCGCCCAGTTCAGCCATCACCTCCCCCACCTGATCAGGGCTGGCCAATGGGAGCAGCTGCTGCAGAGTGACACTTCCTGTCCTGTCCATCGCCACCAGGGTTGCTTTTCCTTTGACTTCTGTGAGGACGTTCTCCACAAACATTGCTGCAGAGATGCAACAAGAGCCAGAGATTACACAGTGGGGCACAGAATTTGATATTTAGACATTTAAAGCAAGTAATTAGATTAACTAAATATTAGAAAGTTTGACAGTAGTTGTTGTCTCCAAAAGATGAAGAAGTAAAATGAATGCAGCAGCAGCAACCCTTCTATTTCAGCTAAAGTGATGTAATAAACAGAATATTGGACAGATATTGTGTACATGTTGATACCTCAAAGGCTTCTATATGTTTGCTTCATGAAAAGCAGTTCTAAAGCACAGATGTCTTTTGTAATATTTATGGTAAAAATTCAAAGAACTGGCTCTCTGCTATTCTTGGCTGCAGCTCCTAAGGAATAATCCTCCTCACCTTTCTCCTCGTTCTCCTCAAAGCCTTCACCGAGTCTCTCGCCAACTCGGCGGAAATAGCCCACACTGAAGGCATCCAGGCGCTTCTTGGCATCATCTCCCTGGACTCTTTCTCCTCCTTCCCCTCCCCTCTTCTTCCGCTCTCCTCTTTCTCCATCTTCACCAGGATGCCTTCTCTTCTTTCCTGCACCTTTCCTTTGGCTCCTTACCTCCACTTTCTTGTGCATCATCAGTTCGCACTTAAGCTTGTTACTAGCAGAATGACTTGGTCCTGAAGGTGCTAATCTTTTGCCTGAAATAGAGATAAACTGAGTTATATCCCTGTATAAAAGCTGTTGATGTGACCTTTCACACTGGGTGTAAAGTTATGGAGTATAATCATCATGTATGTATTGTATTCCCGGTTAGATAAGGGAGAAACTGTGTGCATGACAACCTGCAGTGTCGATGTGGTCTTAATTTCCTTGTCATGGTATTCTTAATAAAAGAGCTTCTGGCGTCTTATTTCACCTTCATTTACTATTAATGACGAGCAGAATAAATGGTTTCATTTCAATTGAAGTGTATTAGAAATCACGTCTTGCGACATCTGCGTGGCTGTAAGCAGCGACACATTAAACTTTAGTATTTAACAAATGAATCTGAATAAATTCTCTCTCCAAATAGAGATTCATATGTTTGTGGCTAAACTCGTTAGCTACACTAGCGTTCACGCTAATTTCCAAGCTAAACTGCTGCTAGCACAAACTAGCTCAACCAAGAACGTTTATATCAAATAGTTAACGAGCAGCTAGCTTAGCTCTTTAGTGTAATCACTGTGTTATATAATAATAAATAAATGCTGAAATGAAATAAGAATGTATCTTGGAAGTATACTCACGTGTGATATATCAGAGTTGTGTTGTTGACGCGTAATGATGACATAATGTTCTGCGACTTCGGAAAGGTAAAAAAAAAAAGCAAGCATTAATCGTCCAATTTTGTATTTCCAGCCTTTAAAACACACTCAGCACTATCATTTTAATATTCCTTAGACCATGCAAAAAAACAAACTATATAATGAAAATTATAATTATTGAGTTTCTACCTAATTCTAGAAAATAAGCCCCTTAAAATAAAAAAAGAAAAAAAAAAAAAAAANAAAAAAAAAAAAAAAAAAAAAAGAAAGAAAAAGAAATCTAGCAATTTAGGTTTTGGAAAGTTCTTGTTTGTATTTTATTTTATGTATTCGGTTTCATTAAAACATTTAATAGCTGAAAACAACTGAAATAATTAAAAAGGGGCAGGTTTGTGTTTTTAAAGTCTTAAAATACCAAAATAATTCCCCTTACTTTATATATAATACTTTAGAAAAACATTGTTACAATAAAATTCTAATTGTAAAAACTTCTTCTTATTCCCTTTAATTTTTTATTCAGGTTCAGAAAATTCTTAACTATAGAAAATAAGATTTAAAAAAAGACTACAGGCTGGTTTCATGTAATGTCTGATATTCACCTGGTCTTATTGACTAAGCTTTAAAATGGTGTCAGACCATTATGTCCTTTTAATCTTCTGTTTGCATCAATTCATTTATTTGTTTAGTTAAGCTAATTTAGTGTCTTGTTTTTCAGTTGCATAAAACAAATATTTAATCTTGTAACTGGTATAACCGCCCTCCTTGTCAGAACCTTAAGCCAGTTCATCACAACAGAAGACATGTTAAGATTTCCACAAGTCAAACTGCCAACCTGTCCAAGTAACAGATTTTTAAAATGTTTAATTTATTTATTTATTTATTTTATTTTGTACAGTGTAGGCTGAAGGCGGCAAATGAAGTATCTTATTTAAATTAATTGGAGAATTTATTGTTTAGGACTCATAACCTTACATTTCAGATGCGGACCTGCAACTTCAGTGTCAAGACCTAAGAAGCATTTGATTATAAAAAAAAAAAAAAAAAAAAAAAAAAAAAGCGATGACTTATATCCCATATTTGATAATGATGACAGCATCAGTATGCTGACACTAAACAGCGATGCGTTCCTCTGTAATTTAATCCAGGATGAAAAAATTTTGGTTTGTGAAAATCTGTGGCAAGCCTTTAAACAACAAAATAGCATTTTGTCAATTTCAAGGCCTCTAGAGTTTCCAAGACAATTTCAAAATCAATCAAGGTCCATCTAGAACCGCATAGAATCATGTGCAAGAATTTCCAATAATCACATGAAAATATTTCTAGAATTACAGTTTTCCTAGTGTTATAATGTTTTGCCATTTTCCAGACTGTTTGTTGTTTGCATAGCAAGAGTGAAGAACTTACAGTAATCACAATCAAAATACATCATATGACAATGAAGTGTGGAAGAATTTTCTAAAATGAGCATTTTTGTCACTGATGGTTTTGTAGATTTTTTTTTTTTTTTTTTNTTTTTTTTTTTTTTTTTGTAGAATATTTTTATATCGACAATGGAAGAGTTTTGTAGAATCCTGATTCTAGAATTTTTTTTTTTAGTTGATATATTTTAAAAAGAACATTGCTAGAACCATTTACACTACATTTTTAGGATATTCAAGAAGTAATACTTTCCTAAAACTGAGGGAAAAAAATCCATAAAAAAGCCCCTTTCTGAAATCAACATCATAGAATATGAATGAATATTCTAGAATCAAGCATTATTTACTTTACTAGCTGAGACTTCAGANACATCATAGAATATGAATGAATATTCTAGAATCAAGCATTATTTACTTTACTAGCTGAGACTTCAGAGGGTTAACAACAAACAGCACCAGCTTAATAACAATAATAATCCTTCCACCTCCGGCACCAAGGCCGTGTTGAAGCCTCACCTTCTATAATGTAGATGCATTCCCTCTCTGCTGGGTATTTCTCAGGGTAGTTGGGTGAAGTAAAGAGCCCTCCGTCAGGCTCCTTCACCCACGTCCCACACTGCCCAGCCGGTGTCACCCCTGAGTTATTCTTCACTGGAAACAGATAAACAGGTTACACATGAAACTGTTCAATAACTTCAACACAAACTATTTCTATATACACTACCACTCAAAAGTGTGGAACCACGAGTGATTTAACACAGAATCAATGTTTCCAGTCATGTGAAACTAGTTTTGTTTCATATGTGTGTATGTATAAAATGATTCTACATGCCTGTTAGTATTTTGCACCTACAGGTTTAAAATAATTTGCAAGAAGCTGTGAAAAATTAAGACATTTTACAATTTGTCCAGAATCATGACATGAGTTGTAGATGATTCCAGATTCTTGTAGAGAAGCTGTATGTGGATCCAGAGATTATTAGGAAATTCTAGATTATTCCCTGATGCTCTAGAATGCCTCATATTTGCAAAGCAGTGATTAAAGTACGATACCACCCATTTTACATGTTTGAGCATAATCAATTTTCATACA
Organism: Lucifuga dentata; assembly: GCA_014773175.1. Taxonomy (NCBI): domain Eukaryota; kingdom Metazoa; phylum Chordata; class Actinopteri; order Ophidiiformes; family Bythitidae; genus Lucifuga; species Lucifuga dentata. The sequence goes on from VXCM01002749.1 coordinate 217,839, forward strand.
TGTTACGTTACTGACAATCATTTCCTAAAGGATAAAACCGTATTTCAGCTTTCNTATGTGGATCCAGAGATTATTAGGAAATTCTAGATTATTCCCTGATGCTCTAGAATGCCTCATATTGCAAAGCAGAGATTAAAGTACGATACCACCCATTTTACATGTTTGAGCCTAATCAATTTTCATACATGTTATGTTACTGACAATCATTTCCTAAAGGATAAAACCGTATTTCAGCTTTCCTGATATTTTGCAAGATCTCTTAATCTTTCAAAATCAAATATTTAAGTGATACACCCAACTTAAAAATCCATGTTTCGCCCAATAATAGTTACACAGTCTTATGAAGTATAAAGTATAAAGACGTTTACACCCAAGTCTAGCCATCTATTACAAAGGATTTAAAGGAAAATATTGGCGNAAATCAAATATTTAAGTGATACACCCAACTTAAAAATCCATGTTTCGCCCAATAATAGTTACACAGCCTTATGAAGTATAAAGACGTTTACACCCAAGTCTAGCCATCTATTACAAAGGATTTAAAGGAAAATATTGGCGATTTTGCTTAGTTAAGTCCGATACTGCTACCCGTATACATGTTACGTTACTGACAAATTCCAAAACATAAAACCCTATTTTAGATTTCCTGTTATCTTTCAAATCAAATGTTCAGGTGATACATCCACCGTAAAATTTAAGGTTTCGCCTGATAACATTTTTGCACAGTTGTGGAAGGCACGGTCGTTTTAATTTCTCGATAAACTCCTTCTTCTCCTGGCACTATATTCTTTGGCGGAGACATACGTTGTCTTCTGTGAAGCTCTGTGGTGGAATGGTTAAATAAAGTTACTTCACAAACAAACAAAAAAAATAACTGTCGTTTTAACTGAGATGTGGCTTTATTCATCAAAAACAAAGAAACAAAAGAATTTCACAGCCTTGTAGCCTCACTTTAGCTTTACTGCATTGCTGTGCGTGATACATTCAAGCTAACGCTAACTAACTTGACACAAACAGGATTCAGTCTTTTCAAAATAAGACGAACTTCCCCTGAACAAAGTCATATTTTCAGAATAAGATGACCAGTTACCACCTCATGGCTGAAGCCATGAATAACATGCAAACATCTTTTAACATATAAACCAAGCTAGTTTCTTCTCCTAACTCAACAAAAGTGTTAGTTAACCCAAAAGAAAGTATATGTTGAAAATAAGTATAATGAATTCATTAAAAATAGAGTTACTCCTTTAAGGTAAAATAAATCAAATCATGTCAGTTGTTCTCTTCTTTCTGGGACAAACTAAAGAAACAGTTCAATAAAGCATATTAAACCGGGATTATAAATAGGGAATTAATCCACATTAATTTGGTGATTCAATATGAGACCTTTAGTCATGATCCTATTAATCGCGATTAATCACAGAAATTTGTATGATGAATTAATTTTTAATTTTTTTTAATCGATCCACAGCCCTAGATTAAACACGATACGATAACCTTACCTTTGTTATAACAGAAAATACTCAAAGCATTTCAATGTTTAACAGCCAAGAGTGACCATAAATTAATGGTGCGATAAGAGAGTTTACCTTGTGCTTTAGTTCTTTTAGCTGCAGCCACAGACAGCTCAGACGTGAGGATGCAGACTGAGGAGGAGAGGGCAGGAAAGTCATTACACATTAGGATTATTTGTGAAAATTTTTCATTAAGTTAATCAGTCTTAAAAAACAAAACAAAAAAACAAAACAATCTACTAAAGTGTGTGGTATGTCTGTACAATGACACCAGAACAAAGAAAACTGAGCATGACTGACAGGATTTTGAGAAAAAAAAGAGAAGATTTTAGAGTTTGAGATGTAAACTTACTGATAGACAGCAGAAGTTTTGGCACCATTTCTTCTCCCTGAGGATGTGCAGCTCTAAGTCATATATTTCCATTAAGTAGTCTTTCTAAAAAAACAAAACAAAACAAGCAAACAAAAAAAAACAACAACAAAAAAAAAACAATAGTTGACTTCTAAATCAAACTATTAATACGTACACCCGATCCGTGCACCAGTGAGAAGAAAATGTTCAGACCACCAGTTCTGCATAAGATGCAAATCCGAAAGCAAATAGTTTGACATATCCGTGTGTGTGTGTGTGTGTGTGTGTGTGAGAGAGAGAGAGAGAGTGCGTGTGTATATCAGAGCTCAGAGGATTAAACTCCGCCACAAGCCTTCACGATTTTTGCTCCACCTTTAATCCTCCAGAAGATGTGCTCATTGACAAAGCTGCACCCACTGCAGAAAGTGTGTATGTGTGTCTGTGTGTGTGTGTGTATCTGTGTGCGCTCAGGGCATGACAATCATTAATAAATTAACCAATTAATAAATATTTAATACATCACATTTTCTACATTTTTTCAACATTAATAATTCATGTATTGTCTATTTTATGTTTTATTTGTGTAGTTTAGTTTCACACACGCTTTTTTCACACACGCTTATTTCTGTCCACTTGTGCTCAAGAATTACTGAATACATTTTTAATAAAGCATGAGGACCATAGCTCACATATCAGTGCATAAATGGCTCGACCACGACTCAGAGTCATTTCGCCTAACTCTTTTTTGTCCAGCAGGGGGCAGCAGAAACTCGTACAATATGCTTTGCCATATTATTGAGAATATCCTGGAATATAGTGTTTAAAAATCATGTGTGTTTCTTTTTAAATCAGATAATCAGATTCACTATCCAAATACATGCAGACACACAGCACAGAACCATATGCAAAATGTGTGATTTATATTATCTGGTTTCTGAAAGTACCCAGTAGTCAGTAACAATCATTAAATACTTTGACATTTATTTTTATTCATTTGTATAGAACAGAGATTTAAATGCAGCCTCAAGGGGGCACAAGCCAGTGTCCACCTTGTGCCGGTCCCAAGCCCAAATAAAT
>VXCM01002756.1:0-10111 GCA_014773175.1 Lucifuga dentata
AGGAGGCAGAGGATAGGGTTAGATGAAGGCAGATGATTCGCTGTGGTGACCCCTGAAGGGAAAGCCGAAAGGAAAAGAAGAATGGCTGCATCTAATTATTACTGTCATTATTAATTAATCTGTTGATTCATTTTTTATTTAACCATTCCATGAATCATGTTAAAAATAGTTGTAAATGCTATCAGAGTCCAAGCTGATGTATTTATGTTACTTCCAGCTAAAAACAACAAAGTACTGAGTTTGCAGTGACAGCACAACACACAATGACTAAGCAACAGCCTCCATTTTTCTGCTTAAAGGACCATACCACCCATTTTGCATTTTTGAGCCTAATATATTCAATTTTCATACATGTTACGTTACTGACAATCATTTCCCAAAGCATACTACTGGAACGGTGAATTAAAAATGTTTTTCCTACCTCCACTGGTTTCAGTTCATTCTGGTACGCTATTAAAAAATCAACTTCTTGATACTTGAAACATTCTTGGGATAGGTAATCCATCATCACCAACAAGACGTGTATTCAGGTTTTTTTTAAAGTTATGTAATTTTAGTGTTTAAGCTCAATAAAAAGCGTGGAGTGAATGTATGCCTCCACCGGGGAATATAGTCCCAAAAGAAGACCTGCGTTTATGGAAAAATTTAAAGGACCGTGACTTCATAAGGCTGTGTAACTATTAGCAGGAGAAACATGGATTTTTAAGGTGGGTGTATCACTTGAATATTTGATTTTGAAAGATTAAGAGATTTTGCAAAATATCAGGAAAGCTGAAATACGGTTTTATCCTTTGGGAAATGATTGTCAGTAATGTATGAAAATTGAATATATTAGGCTCAAACATGCAAAATGATGGTGTGGTCCTTTAATATGGATGAATAATTCTATGTGAGCAGAGAAATTAGGATTCAGCCATATGGTTTTATCCTTTGGGAAATGATTGTCAGTAACGTAACATGTATGAAATTTGAATATATTAGGCTCAAACATGCAAAATTGGTGGTATAGTCCTTTAAGGGCCCCTCGCGTGATAATGTCTGTCAACAAAGGCATCGCTTGGGCCAACGCCTTTGCCTGGAGCTGAATATAAATATATATACATTGTCTGTGAGGGTGGGGCCCTGCAAACACGTTTCAGCTGTGCTGCTTCTTTTCCCTGAACATTTTTCAGCAGAGTTGTTAGATTTTTGTGCACCAACACACACTTTCCTGCCTCATCCACAATGGAAAGCAGAGTAGTCGTCTGTGCTCCTCATGCTGCTGTTTTTGCTGGAGGAGCAAACAGGTTTCGGCTGAAAGGCTGGGGGGGGGGGNAGCGGAGTGTCTGAGTGCTGACTCGTTGTGGAGGGCATGCTGATGCCTGCATATCAATACCAGCCGAGCTGTCACGCCACTTTACATGTCAGTCACACAGATAAGGAAGAAGTGAATGCCTCTTCTCTCTCTCTCTGCTACACACACACACACACACACAGGTCCAGTCCAGTTTACATCAAACCTTTGTGTCTTTACAGACCGAAGTGTTCTGTCCCACAGGATCTCACACACAATCAGGACTGACAGTTCTTCAGTGGACGTTAGCGCTGCTGTAGAGTCTGACTGTACTTTACATGCTTGCATAACCACCATGACCTTTTCCCTCTTACATAAAAGGCCCTGTAACAGCTGAAAACGAGCCTAAGCCGAGCATCAGAATACATCACCTTAGCAGCTGTCCGTCCCTCTTTAATCCACCCAAAACCCACCAAACCTGCGTTTCTGTCACGTGAACAACATCTTATTTTGGTCAGATGTCGTTCATGTGTGCAGAGATGGAGGCGTGCTGCAGGCAGACAGAAGCCACACCTGAGATCAGATGAATAATAGATGGCACTCAGCAGTCTGCAGGGTCATTCTCGTGTCTCTCACATTTCCCCGGCTTTGGTAAAGTGCAGCAGTGCGAGCCGTGTAAAATCCTCCAGCAGGGATGTTGTGAAACCACATCAACTCTGTTTACACACACAAGCTGGAATTCAATTCAGAATTAAATTTAAACCTGGATTAAAATATAATTTATCTGAAAATTCTCCCAGGCCAGTAGTTTAAACCCAGTGTCAAATTAAAAAAAATGTTTTCCCCAACTTTATTTCTTTTTTGAACAATAAGAATTTACAGTAACATACATTTAGCAGTAAAATATTGCCACATAACCAATTAAGTTCATAATTTAACTACAACAGAAAGAAAAAGGAAAGGAACCTTAAAGAAAAAAAAGCAGTCGGTCAGTAGAACAGTATATGGACAGTAGGAATGCGCAGATTCTGTGCAATCAGATCATAATCATTCACCTTCAATGGACAAAAAAAGATTTCTTTAAAGTTGGTGTTGAAGTTTCCACAAAAACCTAGATTGTCTACTGCTTAAACAATTAATTAGAACTGATAGTTAATCAATTAGTTAATTGAGAAAAGCTTAGCCTGATAAACAATTAGTCATTTAGTATTTACCAAAAATACCAAAAATTTGGTAAATTTTGGTAAATACCAAATATTTGCTGCTTCCAGCTTCTTCATTTTGACAATTTGCTGCTTTAACTGAATTAATTTGGGCTTTTTTTTTTTTGTTTATTTGTTTGTTTTTGGTTTTTCAGACACAATAAATATTTTTCTGATGTAGTTGTGATGTTATTTGTCATGACTGTGTTTTTTACACCAAATGAATAAATCAAATAATCCAAAAGATAATTGCTCGCTGAAGCTAGTATTAGCATTAGCTGCAGCTAAACTCTTTGACCTCTGATTAAAGGACCATACCAGCCATTTTGCATTTTTGAGCATAATATATTCAATTTTCATACACGTAACGTTACTGACAATCATTTCCAAAGCATACTACTGGAACGGTGAATTAAAAATGTTTTTCCTACCTTCCAGACCTCCATTGGTTTCAGTTCATTCTGCTATACTATTAAAATCAACTTGTTGATACTGTAAACGTTCTTGGGATAGGTAATCCATCATCACCAACAAGATGTGTATTCAGGTTTTTTTTAAGTTATGTAATTTTAGTGTTTAAGCTCAATAAAACACGTGGAGTGAATGTATGTCTCCACCGGGGAATATAGTCCCAAAAGAAGACCTGTGTTTATCGAAAAATTTAAAGGACCGTGACTTCATAAGGCTGTGTAACTATTAGCAGGAGAAACATGGATTTTTAAGGTGGGTGTATCACTTGAATATTTGATTTTGAAAGATTAAGAGATTTTGCAAAATATCAGGAAAACTGAAATATAGTTTTATCCTTTGGGAAAAGATTGTCAGTAACGTAACATGTATGAAAATTGAATATATTAGACTCAAACATGCAAAATGGGTGGTANTGTATGAAAATTGAATATATTAGGCTCAAACATGCAAAATGGGTGGTATGGTCCTTTAATAAATAAAAAAAAGTCAGTGGCTTAATTGGTGATGACAGTAACTATGACTTGCAGCCCTGTTAGAACATGCAGTGCTGATGCTTTTGGCCGTCTTGTCTTTGCGTCCGTCTGTCCAGATGGTTTCTGTAACTGCAGCAGTGGCAGCGAGGGGATTTTGGATCCGGACGAGTGTGACAAGACGACCGGTCAGTGCTTGTGTCTGTCCGGTTACAGCGGTCTGCAGTGTGACGACTGTGAGGAGGGATACTTCACCAACGGAACCAGCGGCTGCCTGCCCTGCGGCTGCGACTCCTTCGGTGCCATGAGCCACCTCTGTGACAGGTCAGTCTGTTTCCTTGTGTGTATTAAATATCTATAACTAACGCAGCGTGACCATGTTCTGCTGTGAATGAGCGTTCGTTGTCTCTCGTGGGGCTCAGCTGCTCACATGTCGCGTTCATCATGACGCCGCGGCCTCACCGAATCATCATTCCGCCTCCTCATCCCGCAGGTCTCTGAAGGCAGCACCACGAGCAGATTCAGAGCCAAAAAACACACAGTGGTCCTTGAACGCAGCTTCTCCAAGTCACATGCGCTCTGGGCGAGGAAGTCAGTAAAAATAGCGTCTGTATTTTCTGCCTGGAACCGTGGAGAAGGAATGCTGCTGGTTTTCCACAGTGTAGAGGATGTATGTGGTCTACTCCAGGCCTACATAAGCAAACCTTTAATAGGTGTCAAATTTGGAAGGAAATACAGGCCATCATTTTTTTAAAACTTGTATATGTATGTGTATGTGTGTGTGTGGGGTCTGAAATGCCATGTGTGTGGCTCAGCAGGAAGTAGGTGAAGGTGGAAACGTGCTGGTTATTTCAGGGCTTCCAGCTTTCACACACTAACACACATATGATCCTCCTTAGATGGGCCATGCTGGCCTGTCTTTGAGGGATCACCAGCGATCATGCATGTTTTCAGTATGTACAAACCTCATACACGTTTGCGTTACTGACAACCATTTCCCAAAAATAAACAGTTTCAGCAGTAAATGTTAGAATATTTTTTTCCTACTTTCCATACTTCCATTTCAGTTTGCGATAAAAATCAACTTGTAGAGACTTGAAACATGCCTGAGATAAGTAATCCATCACAGCGAACAACACGTCTGAGGTTTCCTGTCGATATTACTGATCCAACATGGAGCTGCACGGAAGACGATGTATGTCTCCGCCAGGAAATATAGTCCCAGGAGAAAATAGGTTTTACTGAGAAATTTAAAAAATGGTCAATCCTTTTTATATGCACAAGTACAAATGAAAAGTTAGCCTAGGCATTTAACCCATCCACAGGGAACTTGGGCAGCCATTGTATGACGCCCAAGGCTAACTCTAGTCCTAAGCCAGTGCCTTGGTCAAGGGCACTGACAGGAGAATTTAGCCTAACATACATGTTTTTATGATAGTGGGGGAAACCAGAGCACCCAGAGGAAACCCACGCAAGCATGGGGAGAACATGCAAACTCCACAAGAACCCAGGACCTTCTTGCTGTGAGGCAACAGCACTAACACCACTGAGCCGCCAAAATGACCACGCCTTCTACAATCGCACAAAAGTGTTAGGAGGTGAAACATTGATTTTTAAGGTGTGTGTATCACCTGAACATTTGATTTTGAAAGATTAGAAGATTTGGAAAAAAATAACAGGAAAACTAAAATACGGTTTTAAGTTTTGGAAAATGGTTGTCAGTGATGTGACATATGTGTATGTGTTGTATATATTGGGCTCAAACATGCATGATCACCAGTATGGTCCTTTAAGTCAGCCATCTAATGTCATAGTTCCTGAACCACTGGACAGTACCTACCCTACAGTACGATTGAAAATGGTTCAGGAGTTGGTTTCTGGTTCCTTGGTGTGAAGGTTCCTGTAAAGGTTCCTGCAGTGCGCCAGACACCATCAGCAGCTTATTTTAGTGTTTTCTCAGTTTTTTTTCTTTAGTTTCTATGACCAGGCGCCTATTCCGAGCTGTACTTGTTGCTGTGATGTCACAGTTCACAAATTCTATGATGATTCACCTGGGAGGAGATGATGATGTTTAAATCTGATGAAATCGCCCACGAGAAGAAGTCACTGTCACTTTATCCATATGGACCCAAACTACCAGGGGCTGGTTGTCGTTCGAGTGTGAGCGTTATTTCACGTACAGAAGAAAAAACAGAGGCAGAAAGTCAGAATGTGAAGGCGTTGACTCCTCTCAGGCTCTCAGGCTGTTGCTCGTTGCAGTTCTCAGGACTCATAGATCTGCTCAAACCTCAAGAGCATCTAAAATTTTTATCCATAACTTGCACTTGAAAGTGTTGGGGCATCTGTGATGCTCAGACATTGATTCGCGATGTCTCTGAACTGTCCAGACGTAATGTGCATCGTTGACGGACATGAGCAGCCGTTTGGTTCTGACCAGGAGCTCTTATCCCAGATCAGAAAAGTTTGTCTGAGACTGTAAAATTAGAGCTAAATCATGGAGTCTGTCTTTGGTTTTACAAACCAGAGACAGACGCTCAGCTCGTTTTAGGAACTCAGGTTGTTGATTAACTCGCCTTTCGTACGTGTCGCTGATAACGAGCTGACCTCTGCTCGCTGCCGTCACGTTGGCAGTTCTCCTAAGCTAACAGTGTGTGTGTGTGTGTGTACTGCGTGAGAGTGTGAACCAGGAGTGTTACTACACATCTGAAAGAACAGGACGTGTACCAGCTGTTTAGGAAAGCTAACTGTCATCAGAGGCTTTAAAAGACAACCTGTGTATCTAAAGAGAGTCTGATAAAATGCTCTGATCTGTTTTTTTATTCAAAGCTTTTTTTGTAATTTTTCTGCCTTTTTGCAATGCAGCTTTACAATTTACTGGCAAATGTAGTTGTGCATTACGTCTGTTGGATGACATGAAATAACTCAAATCATTTAGACGTATTGATGAGTGTTGCTAATAAAGTTAGCAATTGAAAGCAAAAGTCATTGATGACATTTTTGATTAATCGTTTAGGTTATTTATTAAGGATAAAATGTCAAACTTGTGCTGATTAGAGCTTCTCAGATGTGAAGATTAATCTTTCTTTTTATTCTGTTGTTACTGATTGTCAATGACAATTTAAAGACATCATAAATATCTAGACTCATTATTTTAAATATGATTATTCAGCATAAGTTATGGACTTTATTCAGAATTTAAATTTGTGTTTTTGTTTGTCATTTCTTTCAAAATTTTCCTTGAATACATCATCACTGAATAAACAATCATGAGGATAAAAATATTTTTCATCAAGTTTTTATTTTATGATTTTTTTTTTTTTTTTTTTTTTTAATTTTCTAGTTGGTCTTGAAAAAAATTCCACAAATTAACCGATAATAAAATTTTAAGTCCATGAACATGTCAGAGTGTTGGTGTTTAGCACTTCAACAACAGAATTCAGATTATCTTTGCAGAAAACCAGACGATGAAATTCTTTCAGGGTTAGCGGCTCTTTAAAGCAGGCAATGTCTAATTTCATCTCAATTCCACGTTCTGAACGGTCTGGAGATTATAACCTGCTCTCATCCAGTTATAAAGTGACGTCAAACCTCTGATGACACGGACTCTCGCTGCATCAGGTCGGGTTCATATATGTGGGTCAGCTTGTCTGTAAAGCGTTTATGTTCCACGACTCTGTAATGAAATATTGATTTTAGGTGCAGATGTTTCCGCCTCTGCATCCTCCATCACTCTGCAGTCTGCAGTGACGCTATTGGCTGTTTGACACGCATTTCTTCAATTTGCTGAGCAGTGATGTGAGAACAATTACAGAGAAAAAAACAAATTACTGTATATACTTGTATATAAGCCGACCCCCTGATGTTGTTCCATCAATTTATTTGTTTAGCAAATTGCTTGTTTTTCTGGGTATTGTCATAGTATTCCTGTGATTTTATGAAAATAATCCACGTACCGGTAAACATGATATTTATTTCAGCGGCTGATTACCGTAACTGACCAATCACAGCAGAGCTTACTGGCCACCACAAAATGTGCTGATAAGATGTTTAGTCAGGAAATATCTCATTCTAAGGTCTGATTTAAACTATTTCCATGGGTAGTGGTAATGGTAGTATTTACACACCTGGAAATTTCCTTCTCTGGGATCAAATCTGAATTTCTCATGTATAAGCCGACCCCCGAGTTGCTTTGTGACATTTGGTAATAAAAACTCGGCTTATACTCAAGTATATACGGTAATTCATGTTGTTCTTGCAGTTTAAGTCACATTTTTAGTTCTGTTTTCTTTTCTTCGTAAAACAGGTTTGAGGTAAATTTGGTGAAAGCAGAGTGTCAGAGTGAGCTGAGTTTGGAGCATGGAGCCAGTTTTTCCAGCGCTGTAGCCTAAATCCATGTCAGCTTCCTGTTCTTCATGTGACTGATGCTGTCGTTGTCTGTCGTCACCTGCTGTGTGAAAGTGAGCACCTGCTGCTCACTTTCAAGTGAGCAGCAGGTGCTTGAACCAGTGCATTTGTCTCAAACCTGTCTATTTCCTTCACATCTGCTTCATCATTTTGTTTGTTACTGTGAGATGAAGATCAGACAATTGAGTCGTTCCAAAGTGTTCACTCACCTTTTACTTGTACTTTAAGATTCTTCCTCCAGCCTAAAGATTTAGTTTCCAGTTGCTGACAATACTGGTGATTTTTGCATGTTTAAAGGACCATACCACCCATTTTGCACGTTTGAGCCTAATATATTCAATTTTCATACGTTATGTTTCTGACAATCATTTCCAAAGGATAAAACTGTATTTCAGCTTTCCTGATAGTTTGCAAAGTCTCTTAATCTTTCAAAATAAAATATTCAAGCGATACATCCACCTTAAAAATCCATGTTTCTCCTGTTAATAGTTACACAGCCTTATGAAGTCATGGTCCTTTAAATTTTTCCATAAACACAGGTCTTCTTTTGGGACTATATTCCCTAGTGGAGGCATACATTCACTCCACACTTTTTATTGCTCTTAAATGCTAAAATTACATAACTTCTAAAAAAACCTGAATACACGTCTTGTTGGTGATGATGGATTACCTATCCCAAGAACGTTTCAAGTATCAACAAGTTGATTTTAATAGCAGAATGAACTGAAACCAATGGAGGTCTGGAAGGTAGGAAAAACATTTTTAATTCACCGTTCAAGTAGTATGCTTTGGGAAATGATTGTCAGTAACGTTATATGTATGAAAATTGAATATATTAGACTCAAACATGCAAAATGGTGGCATGGTCCTTTAAAATCCAAAATCACATCAGATCCTCATAGATAATATCAGCCCAGTATTATAAACCCTCAGCTAACCTCTTACTTTGCCAAATATTTAGACATATTCAAGATTATGTGGGTGACTTTGCTCTGGCAGAGCCTAGTAAGGTGATGATGATGATGATGATGATGATGGTGATGATGATGATGCTCTGTCTGTATTTGGTTTGTCACTCAACCTTTATTTGTTTCATGCATTTCTGCATTTGTGTCAGCAGATGTTTCACCTCTGTATAATTAAGACAGTGATGCGCGCATGTGCAGCTGATGAGCAGCATTGCCATGGTAACCGCAGAATGGGGTTAAGCTTTGTCGCTGTGATTCTGACCTACTTAACATGCATATCTGACACAGAGCTGCCGGGCCACCGCAACACACCAAAATCACACCAAAACAATTAGCAAACTCCCCTGACTGGAATGGCTGGACACAAAGTCATCCACACACCTCAGAACAGTCAGCTGACCTCACGCTAGCCCGCCGCTCGCTGTCGTTAGCTAACGGTGAACATGATGGGTTCACAGCCTGCACATTCCAGGACAAATCTCTTCATAAATGATATCATTTTATTGTGTTGCTCAGAGTGTAAGATCAACACTAAGTAGACACACAGATATCAGACGGTGCGCAACCAGTGTCTGACTGACTTAAAGGACCATACCAGTAGTTTTGCATGTTTAAGCCCAAGAAATACATCCAGCATATATATTATGTTACTGGAAACCATTTTTCCAAAACTTAAAACCTATTTGTTTGTGTTATTTTCCCAAATTCCCTAATCCTTTAAAATTAAATATTCAGGTGTTACACCCCTTAAAATTCAGTGTTTCACCTTCTAACACCTAGGCACAGTTGTAGAAGTGCAGTCATTGTATTTTCTCTGTAAAAGCCGTCTTCTCCTGGGGCTATATTCCCTGGAGGAAACATACATTTTCTTCCATGTAGCTCCATGTTGGCCTGGATAAATTAAACACCTTCAACAAAAAATTTAATTCACTGTGACGAATTACTCCCAAGCATGTTTCATGTCTCTAAGAGTTGATTGTAGTAGAGTATGAGAATGAACTGAAACCAATGGCGGTCTGGAAGATAGGAAAAATAATTCTAGTATTCATTGCTCCAGTAGAATATTTAGCAAAATGGTATGCAGTAACGTAATGTGTCTGCAGGTTTTATTTACAGTAGTTGGCGCAAAATCACTGATATGGTTCTTTAAATGATGCAAGAAATCTATTCCTTATTTCTTGTATCACCATACTCTTTTACATCATAACTCTTAACCCTATAACATGATTTGTGTCACATTTGATAGATGATTTTCTGAGACCTCTGCATCATCAATAGTTATTGACCAAAATGCCAATTATATCATATCTTTTTTTTTTTTTT
>VXCM01002757.1:0-56951 GCA_014773175.1 Lucifuga dentata
CAACCCTCTGCATTTATTCGGGCTTGGGACCGACACAAGGAGGACACTGGCTTGTGCCCTCTTGAGACTGCATTCAACCCAATCTGCCTGCAGGTATCAAATATTCAGTGTTTGGTCAGGGATTATGGGCTTTGAACATGCTGTCCTCATGGGCCAGGTGGAACATGACCTCCTAATAGCCAGCAGGAAACCAAAGAAAGGGAAACAAAGACGAGTTTTAGCGTCACCGGGCAGGCCCTTTGTATGTGCATACAAACACAAGCTGAAAAGCCAAATGCTTTTTTTCCACAGAATGCACGTACTTGGATGAGTCCCTTCATGTCTTTACTCACAAAGGATTCAAACATAAGAGATTTCCCCATAGGAAAACTCTTTGTTCGAGTTTGTTTTCCCCCCTTTCTCCTTAAAGAAACTGCATTTATACAAGCCAGTAAAAGCATAAAAAGTTTATATAAACGCTCCACAAATTAGTTGAAGTGGTAAATTGAAAAGATTCTGTTTACAACAGTTTCTCCAGGGTTATTCTTAATTTTCTGACAGTCAAGGACTCCTGGAGGCCAGTGAGACACCCAGTAACCTTGGACTCGAGCCACCGCTCCTCCATCCTTCTCTTTGGAAGTGTACTGGGACATGATCATTTTTATAAGGAATTCTCTGGGGACAACCTGAAACAACATCTCCCAGCTGATCTTTATTGTTCAGAAAATCAATGCTGGTGCTGCTCTGTTTGCCCTGCTGTGATCCTGACTCAAAGAAGCTGCAGCTAAATTAACAGACTGATGGATGGATGTTCAGATAATGTAACTAGAACGTAACTGAACTAGAGCATAAAAAACATTCCAGAAACAGAAACTCCTGGTACACCAGGACCATTACCATTGTCCAGAAACAATAACAATTAAATATCTGATTTGTTGCCTCTTAAGAGAGGAGACCAGAGAAATAAATGTCAGTTTGGCATTTACTGCAGCCCTGTGCACCCAATGTATAATAATTTGGAAGCTCTGGGACTTTGCAATCATTCAGCATTGTTGCATTTATAAAGAACACAGCCAAGGAAATGTTTATCTGTACTGAACTCAGAACAAGTGCATTAACAAGGTAAATCAGATTACCTGAAATCAATACACACTGGTTAAAATGTTCAGAGGATGATCAGAACTTTGATGGTGCAAAGAAAAGTCAAACTACGCAAACTTTCCCTTGGTACATTTGATGCCAGATGATATGCGATAATCAAGTTCCCAGCACATGAGCTTGTCCTAAGGATGAAAAAAGATAATGTATTCAAAAAGCTGATGCACCTGACAGCTAAACACAAACAGGTAAACTGTTGAGATATGAACGATTTAAAAAAAAAAAAAAAAAAAATCCTGCTCTGATCTGGAGCAAATGGCAGATATACTGTGCTCTCAAGGACATTGACTACATAAAGATTTAGGCATTGAAAACGTATCACTGAAAGTACTATGCATAAATCAGCCAGTGTTGAAACATCAAAATGATCCTGATAGATACTCTGATGAAGAACTCTTTTGTCAGAGAGGTTGTGTTGGAATGGATAGTTGGGGAGATGTGAAGATTTCCCCTGTGTGAGCAACATAACTTTCTGCTTTTCAATAAACTGAATAAGAGCTGACACTGCTGTTTAGATTTATAACCTGTGCGCCCATGAACTGTTTCCCCTTTTTTCTTCCTTCAGCTGGAAAATTCAAGGCCGACTGGGCAGCAGGGATTACCTAATGGCATGAATTCTATCTGCTGTATCTCTCTAACATTTGTGCAAGAAAAGACTCCTATTGATCACAAAAAGACTAAAGTTAACAATCATGAAGAATTCTTTAGCCGTCAAGCCAAAACGGTGGTTTAGACCACAGTATGAGACTCGTCCATCAACAGCCAATTTCATGCTCTTGCAACCAAACACTGCCCACAACAAAATTCTGACAATCTGACTGCAGCGACAAGACATATCTATAACCATCCCAATAATGCATTTCTGCCTGAAGTTGCTTCACAATCTGAAATGCATCAAACTTCAGTTTTACACTGCATTTCATAGATCTGTCTCACACAATGGTGACATCCAATTAATTTATGGCACAATTTACAGGCAGCGTAAGACGTCTGCTCGGATTAATAAATGATTTACTGTGCTCTCTGAAGACACATCCCTTGAACTACAAATTGATCTTTTTTTGATTATAGCTTTATGTCAATATAATGATGACCTCTGTGTATTTAAAGATAATGACATACAAGCCGAAATTGTGTCTTCAACATGCATCCTACACTGAGAAAATGCTTGTGTGGACATCTTAAGAAGGGCATTACAGACATGATCTACAGCAATATCTCCCCAGGACTGTTCTCATACATCAAGCACATTACCCTTGACCTATGTGATTGTGCTGGCCTTGGAAACTAAATGATCAATGAAGCAAGACAGTGGGGCTTTTCTAGGACAATGAACATCTCGATTAAAATCCCATGGCCTGCTGACTGACTTCATCTATCACACTCTTCCCCTGGTCACCCAAATATGGCTAAGCCAGATTTGCTGTGGTCAAATCCCATTTATAATCATCTGGAACACAGTCTGTGTAAAATAAGTTAATACGATAAATTTGCAGAGAAATGGATCCACTCAAGAGGAAATTGTTTGTCTAATAGCTGGCTGAAATGGGCTTTATAATTTTCTACATGTAATGTTATTCTCTATAAATTGGCGATGCAAGCCAGTAGAAAAAAGGTTTTAGACCCCAGCATCAAACTTTACTTTATATGCCCATATAATTAGCAGTTAGCATTATATGCCCATATAATTAACGTTGGCATAACCAGTGTGGCTTTTGAGAGCATCTAACAACACATCCAAAGACCAAAACAAGGGTATGGCAACATGCATATTCAATAAATATTGAATTATATATTCAACAAGTTGAAAATTCATCTTATATTACCAAGTTGATTGGATCCCATGGATAGATGCTGTGTGTACATCCATATTTCAGTATTATGGAGTTTTTGTGTGGAGATTAGGAAAATAGCTGCCAAACTAATATTCATTAGAGAATGCATCAATAAAAGCAATATATTACTCTGATTCAGCACTCTTACAGTAATTGGACTTACCCCAAAGGGAAATATGACTGGCCTTTTATTTAGTGTTATCAATAATTAATAGGTATATATTGACATGACAACACCATTTGCACCCAAGCACCTTATAGTGAAGAACACAGCAATCTACTGTAATACTATTAGCTAAAAGCTTTAAGGTCAATGAGGTAAGTTATTCCTATGTACCTCATGGTAGCTATGGAAACCAACAGTTTACTCATCTGCATCTCCTTGAGCCTCTGCTGTATTATTGGTATGATTGGAACGCTAATATTATTACCACCTTTTCAAGAGCAGCCCAGAGATGGCTCAACTCTTCCATGGCGACCTCCCATCCTCCCCACATGTTCTCATCTGTCTCCAAGGTCAAGGAGAGCCCGTAGAAAGGAGGCCATGTAGTATAGAATTATCATGCATGAGGACATCTTAATTCTAATAATAAAGTGTTTGCAGAGAGCTAAAGATATTGCCTTTATGTTGAAACTCATTAGCATGTTCATATAGCATGTCCCTGGGGAGATCAGCACCATCTCACCCATGCGGAGAGATAATCAACAATTTACTCGGCAGCAGAGCTCAGTTGATGCAGGAACCAGAAAAGAATATCATCTGATGTGAGGGAAGTTTGCCAGTATAAAGGCACATAAGAAATAACACAATCTGATGCATGTAAATAATCTACAGCTATGTGCCAGTGATCACTGCATGATATTCCTGATAACCTTTGTCCTACACTGGACTCTTGATGGAGTAATCTGCTGGTAATCCACTATAATCCAAGATTTAATCTTGTTGAAACCATTAATTCATTATCTGTTTTATTAGAAAAACTCTCAGGGACAAAAGAGAAAACAAAATGTATCACATTTTGGGAGTGTGATATCGATGCAGAAAGTGATGAATAATTTTTTTGTCTAATTTACATTATGTAACCTTCTACTTCTGGGGAAGATTTCAGATGAATTGGCACTTGCATGCTGCTCCTCATTCCTCATTATTCTATTATCTTTGACTGTTCTGTTTATGACTGTCATATACTCACCACAAAACACAAGCAAAACACAAATAAAGCCAAGTGGCAGATGAAAGCCAAAACAACTGATGCAAATCAGAAAATGAGAATATAGACTGCAGACAAAATCTGGATACTGTGTTGGTTAAAGCTATGAAAGGAAGTTCTAAAAGCTTAATGAGTTTGATAATGAGCAGACAGAAGGAACAAGAGACACATCTGCAAACACACGCTCACAAAGGCTTTGAACAGCTCAAACACTGCATCAGAAGCAGTTTGATCACATCTTAAATTCTTTTCCAATTGTGCAATTTTGTTTGATTGATTTCACCTTTGCCTCCATTAGCAGTCTACCTGCATCCTTTCCACACAAATATGCATGAAATGAGCCTAACTATAGTGGTGAGTATGAAATAAATTCTAGCCCTGTGCCTGCAGGGTCTGCAGTATGCATAACCTGGATGCTATAAAATATCCCAACATTGCACCATGTGTCAAATTTTAACTTTGGTTATATGCTTTGTGCAATGGCAATTGTATCCCAAGTGGAAAAGTTTCACAGCATCAACGACTTTGAGCATTACAGCAAACCTGCCTGCAAAAGCAAGAAATCGACCTGTCAAAGTCCACCAGCAGCCTTACCGGTGTTGAGAGTGCCGGTGATGAATCTGAACAGGTACTGTGCGAACTTGAAGATCTCCCGCTTGCACCTTTTCCTGCAGCTCATCTTTGTTCTGTATGCCAGAAAGGTCAGGGAGGACTCTGGTTTCAGGGTAAAATCCAAAGAAGACTCTTATTTTAACAAAGTCCCAGGAAAGAGCAACAAGCCTCTTCTCTCCACCTCCACTCCTCTGGCTGTGTCAGCGTAGCCCTTGTATCTGCGTGTGGCGGGAGCGCCGATCATGAGTGAGTGGAGAACAGCGAGGAGGGCTCGTCCTGCGTGTGTGTGTGGCTGAGTGTGTGTGTGTGTGTGTGTGTGTGTGTGTGTGTGTGTCAGGACTCCTCTGCCACGTGGCTCCAGGGTAAAGCTCTCTGATGTTGTATGCTCTTTTGTCAGGTCATTAATATTTGCTTACCAGCAGTTTACCTCCTGGTCTCTGCAGGGGGATTCTCTGTCTCTTTTATTTTCTTCCTCCAGCACTCTGGATTTCTCTCCAGACTTCTCCTTTTCTCTGAACACACACTCTCCTACACTTTTCCCCTGTGTTACTAGAGGCTACTACAATATAGTGCTGATCCAATGAGCCTGTCTCTCTCAGACACACAAACAAATACACTCTCCCACACTTGATCTCATAGTGTGCCTGCTGCTCACTCTACTCAGCACCATCTGTGGATGTTTTAGCCTCACTAATGGTTGCTATGGAGGTGTGGCCTGATTGGCCCAGGAGGAGGAGGAGGAGGAGGAGGAGAAGACAAGAGTTAGATAAAGCGTGAACACAAGGAGGAGGAGAGAAATAAAGGAGAATTAAGGGAAAGAGTCCACCTCAATGAATCAGCAGTGACAGCAGATTACGGCACTGCTGCATGATGCCTAATTGAACACTAAAGCAACTTGTGACAATAATGGACAGTAGTAATGTGTAACATTGGGTCTCAAAAGGTGAGGAGAAGACAAAATTCAAATAAAATGACAAAAGTGGAGAGACAGAATTGGATGTGAGAAGGAGAGGAGAGTACAGCTTTTAGATTTCCTACAACAAAATGTCAAGGTCAGTGTAAATGACTGACAGGCAGCACAGCATCTGCTCACGCATTACCACCAGCCATGTGCATCATCTTCCTCACTAATTAGCCCACGCTGTACTTGAATTGCACTCATCTATCAATGTCAAGCTCTCCTTTCCAATAGCCTTTCATTAACTTCAGCCTTCAACTGTTTTCTCTGGTTTTACTGCAATGAATTCACTTTGAGGATACACCAATTGGTGACATTTTGCTCACTATTACACGTCCATCAGGCTGACAGGCTCAGGTATGACATAAGATTGGCTTGAATCTGCTGTGAAATGGGTTAACATTGCAGAGGTCACTTGACAGCGAGGCCGGTCTATTTCGTTGAATCCAGATTGACACAGAGACCTATCCCCACAAGTGGAAGAGTCTCTGAGGACCCTGAATATGGAGTTCTTGTTGGCATGTATTCTGTGAGTGTACACGTGCTGGACAGGATTGAAGAGCCAGGGGATTGGTCTACAGGCAAGTAAAAAGTGAGCTTGGAGACAAATGAAGATTTCAAGGACATCGAGGGCTACATTCAACTTCTTAGTGGGTCAGAGCAGTGCTGAAAACTAGCACACTGTCACAATTATGTGAATAATTTAAAAGGTACCTGTGGGGTGTAGCGAGGCCTTTGTGGCATGATTTTCACAGTTTGGCAGGGGACCTGACTGAAAAATATAAATGAACACTTTCTAAACTGTATATTTACCTCTGTGAAGCATGCTGTGGCTTCACCCTGTTTGTTTGTGTTTGCAGGATTAATCATAAAGTGAAGGACCTATTCTGATGAAAATTGCTGGAAGGGTGGAGAGAGGTTACTAGAAGCACCCATTGCATGTGCAGTTCCAGATCCATGATTTCTTAACACAGGTTGACCAATGCATGGACAGGAGGCATATTCATTAATTGCTGTAGGACTATTAGCTCAAGTGTAGCTGAGATGACAGTTTTGATATATCTTTAAATAGTAGTAGCAAATAATAGAGAAGGATAAAGAAAACTATGTTTTTTTTTAGTAACTTGTTTTAGCTTTAGTCCAATATATTATTAGAGTAACACAAATTTTAGGCTTGTTCGTCCTTGGTAGCTTTTCTAATGAGAAGCCTTCTAATGCTGGTTTTCTTCTTTAAAATGATAATTTTGTAAAAGTTCTCAGGTGATAATAAAATGTTAGAAGGACGTAGGGCTGCTGTGTTACTGTTGAGCTCTACAGAGCCAAATACAATGAGGATACACATGCAAAAACCAACTGTCCATTTGTGTCTATTTCTGTACATACACACACACACACACACACACACGTAGACTTATCCCACCCACGTCTGCAGCCCCAAGACATAATTTATCACATCTGTGCAACTCCATCACCTCTCACCTAAGCCATGGCTTCCATTCCCATCCATGTTTCCAACAAACAGAACACATCCCTAAAAGTCTCTGTAATTACCATCAGAGGCGAGACTTGGAGCAGCTACACTGAAATATTTCCAAGTCAAACAACACGGACTTGTCTAAGGAGACAAAGTGAAATGAGCAATGAGCTTAGGGAGTTTTGTCACCTCGATATTTCTGAGTTGAACAGATGGCCTGCTGCTCACAAGTGACTGGTAAATTAACACTAACCAAAACAATATCATGCAAGTACACAATTCTGCTGGTATATGCTGCATTTAAACTTCTATTTCTATCCATGGTGGCCCAGCAAACAAGTAACTGGATCCACAGATGACTCTAAAGGCTCTTCCTCACACGACAGTAGAGTGTGAAGTGTGATGTGTGGAACAAATCACCGCATTCCACGTCCATATACAGTCAGGAAAATCTCTTGACATGAGTCATGTTTACTTTAATGAATACAATTGTGACAAAAACTGATATGATAGCTGGGGTCAATACAAGAATAATGTTGAAATGTTGAGGGGGTGTGTGGTTAAGTTAAACATCAATAAATGATGTGGAGGTATGTGGATATCTGGAGAACAGGTATATTCCATGTTTCCAAAAAGTCTATGAATATGTCAATATGTCTTCATTTGAACATATAGAGCAGCTGCATCCCATTGGCTGTAAGTAAGGTTCAGAGACTGTCAAGTAAAAATAATCATGTTCAATCCTATAGCGCAGACAGCTACAGCTACTAACATGGATCCACATCAAAGCTATGATGTAAGTACTTGTAGCCTTGACACAGAATGACCTGGCTAGACTCTCTATAAGTACCCTTGAGCCCAGTTTACTTTGTGAAGCGTGGATTGGCTTTGCTTCTATTCCCACAAAGAGGAAGATTCTATCCAGGATGTAAAACCTGTAATTCCAACAATGTTGCTTTGGCCATTTAACCTTTCTGACTCCCCAAGCCAACGGGAATAGATCATAGAGTGATGTCGCGCTTAATTAGCTCTTAAGTTGTGTGAAAAGATAAGTGCCAGTAAGAAAAGTGTTCGTCACTGTTCCATCTTTGGAGAGCTGGAATGTAAAAGGTCTAACGGATGAGCAGGATGTCGGTATAAGACTCAAAATGCAGTGGTAGAAGAGGTGTGAAAGCCAAAGGAAAAAAAAAAGTCTACCAAAAAANAAAAAAAAAAAAAAAAAAAGAGAAGTGTCTGTAAACACAACACCGGGAAAGGAATCAAAGAGAATTGATTCTGCATGTTTTATTTCAGCAAATATCCAATAAAAGGCCACATCTGCCACATCTGCAGGTATATTTCCCAACATCTCCCTATTCAGCATTTACACAAGCATACAGAATCCCTAAGAAGCTCAGGAACAAGAGCTTTTCTACATTTAGCAGTGACAGGAGCTCCACAGAGGGAGATGTTGACAGATATATTGATCCACCTATAAAACAATGAGTGCGGGTGCCTGGGGGTGAGAGCAGATACTGCCAAGANCCCCCCCCGATTCTTTGACAGCAGCTTGGTCAGTTGGAAAACTGAAGAGAGCACCCAGCCATTAAACAAGAGAGAACAATTTACTACCATATTCTTCATACATCATGAATAATGGTCTGCTATCAAACACACGGACTGCAAAGACAGCAATCATGTATTCCACACATGCCTCAGTTACTGCAGTGGCAGTGGATGTTGAGTGGGTTTGGGGTGGGGAAATTTTATTAAGTGTTTCATAAAACTGCTGCCTGATGAGCAATAAAGGTTACATATTTTCCAACTAATTTTCATAACATGCACGCCTCAGAGTCCTGTTGCCTGATTGTTCATGGAAATTAGTGGGTGGGTGGTCAAGATTAGTAGGCGAATCTCCCACTCATCTCTATGATAGTGGAAACACTGTACTGTACATTATGCAAGGGAAACAGATCAGTTTTCAGTAATTAAATCATCTCATCTGAGAAGCTAAAGTTCAATGCTGTGAATGAGATTCTATCAGCTACAAGGAAAGTCTTACATGGATTGAAATGCTTAAAGATTGAGTGGAACACAACTGCACCAATCATTTAGTTTACTATCATGCATCCCTTTATTAACAAGTGAAGGTTAGAGGAATGATTGATTATTGAAGGTGGTGATCAGTTCAGAAAAGACAGCATTTTAGGATGTGCAACAATTTCTGCCTTTGTTGGGCAAGTGTAATCTAATAATTTACGAACTTTGTATGTCATTCAGACCTATTCTAGCATCATCAAGCAACATGTTTTACTCCAAAAAAAAGACACAAGAAAAGCATATACATTCAATTTGTGAGTCACTAGCACATGGAAAGTTTGCTGACTACATAAAAGCTGGGTGGTAACTCTCTAAAACTATAGCCTCAATTCTGTTTAATGTTTTATGCAAGAATAAATCCAGGGAGACTGACAGCATAAACATTTCTACTGCAGTCAATTTCAAAAATAAGGAGAGAAATGATTGGAAACAGTAGCTATAAACTAAGCATGATGCATTCAATTTCAAATAGAACAGTTTGTTCTGGGCTCTCTGCCCAGAAATGCTTACCAAATACACACAGTTTCCTCAGCCTCAAAACAGGGGAGAATATGATGCATACAAACATGCACAACAGGATATTCTAACTGTAGAGAGGGAGACGCCAATGCAACACATGGAACAATTGATTCAGGAAAGTGCTTTAGTGATGATTTCCAAAACCATATCAAATTCAATGAGCTACAGCAGGATAAAACTTGATCAAATGCAACACATTTTTCATCATCTGACCTTAAATAACCAGAACAAAGTTTCAACAAAGTTTTAAAACATCCTCCTGTAAAGCAAAAGATAAGTGACTCGGCTCGTTCTTTCCATCAGTGAACTCTTTAAAGCCAAGGCACGGGCAGAGAGCTGCTCTCCAGATAGCAGGTTAAGTTTATATTTTTTCTCAGCATGTCAAGATGTGAGATGGCTGCCGCAGTCTCAAAATCACTGAGTCATAAAACATATTATTTTCCACATCAAACCTCATGAGTAAAATAAACCAGTCTTATTCTGGATTTTTATTGTTACTGGCCCCAACAGGTACCGACACTGCAAAAACTGAGAAAGTTAAATAAAGTGCAAAAGTAATAATAACAATAATAATAATACAAATCTTACAGATTTAATGGAAAAAAAGGAGAAACCTGCCTCAGGAGATGCAGTAGACTCTAGTGAAAGCCATAAAGCAAATGACTGTTACAGTAACCTTTACGGAGAAAAGACAGATGTTGGTTGATCGATATGGTTATGCTGTCGTTAGAAGAAAGGTTGGTCGATTTTGTTGGGAAAGAACAGGAAAAAAAAAAAAACGTTAAATTCTGAAGGGCTTTTGGCCTGATGATGACAAACAGCCCCCACGAAACAGGATTAGTGCTGATGTTCTTTCCCCAGCAGGACTCAGTTAGCATTCTGGGAATTAACCTTAAGATTGAACTCGTGTCAGCGCAGACTAGACCTAGCAATCTCATTTAAATCTCTCCAGTTTTCAAACAATACATTACCCAATAAGTGCCGAGAATCAATCAATACACAGTGATCGATCATCATTCCTTGTTGCTGACCAAGACAAACATAGCAGGAGGATAACAGCTTGTCCACTGGATACACAAACAGTACTATCTTCATAGGGGGGTTGCAGCCCTTTTAAAAAAAAAAAAACAACTAATCACTTGTTTTCATAGTGTAGCTGCAACATTAAATATTAAAAAGGACCTTTAAATTTAAATCAATGAAGGATGAATGGATGTGAAGTGTTTGCAGGGAAATAAACGGCTTAAAACATTCCATCAATTTAGTCACAAATACTGGAAGCCAACACTGAGCCGCTAAGCCTGATGAATTATTTATGTCGTGATGCCATACTGTGAAATGCTGGATCAGTCTTAGTAAATGCACAATAAAGTGTACGAAGCAGTGAATCTGTTGGAATTACCTGGATTTCTACATTAATGACTCAATCAATAATGTTCTTTATTCAAGGCATAATAATAGACATTTCCTAAAAGACAATTTGTCTTGCTGTGGGTTAATGAACTTGGTAGACACGTTCATCAGTGGAGCAGGCCCGCTACTGTGGAATACCATCACAGTTGGAGTACAGGTAGTTTCTGTACTCAACCACATCTTCTGCATCACCACAAGACCCAGGTGAGGGGATTGTATGGTAGTTTGGGGAAACACCAGGGGACTGATGCTAGAGTTAGAAGTCTTCATGGTCTACTCCATGGTTAATTCCTAGGAACTAAGACCCGACCTGGGACTCAAGTTGGGCTGGGTCCAAATTAATTCAGTCTAATTGTGTAGGATCCCTGCTATTGCCTCTTGTGTCTGTGTGTTAAGGGTCTATTCAGACCATTTCTCTATTTCTCTGTTTGGATCCGTTTGGGTCAACCAGATTTTTGATTTGGTCTTCTTATCCTCAGTTTTATTTCCAGAAATTTCCATTTTATTTCCAGTCATCTTCGACTGCCCTCTGGTAACTTTCAGGCAATTAATACAGAAATCTAGGTAATTCCAAAAGGGATTAACATTATAACTTCTACTGAGAATCAATTCTATGTTGCGTGCACTTTAGCACTTCCAAACCCACTGAAATAATACACTCTAAACTGTGTGATAAAAGAAGCCATTAACCTTATTTGACTGTCAGCAATAATCATTCTGAGTGAAGTAACACAATTCAGTGCTTTGCTGAAACGTAACATTAATGGTGGCTCTGACATGCAGGGTGTCAGTACAGAAGAGTCAAGTCGATATAGAGACAGTAATAAATTGTTTATGACACTGGTGTACTCATGTTAACACAACTGTTCCCTGAGGACACCACTGAAAAGGATATGGGACGCCTCCATTGTATGCACTTTATGTCTATATCCTGACACTTTTAATGCACAAGCATTGCAGTCTTCATTAATATTCATTTCCAGGCCTTAGAATGAGCTGGCGTTTATATTGAAAAGGTCAATACAAAAAATTGATATAATCCTCTTCGTTATAAACTTGCTGATGGGATTCTAGTAACAGCACAGTGCGACCTGAAATGCGATCCCACTTCCCTCTCAGTGAGACCACAGTATATCTCTGTCATGAAGCCTACAACGCACTATAGATGCTGTATCTACCCTCCAGTATCTACCAAAGCTATTTGGGGAGATGAAGACTCTCGAACAAGATACTGATAAGATGACTCGTTTTCTGTGTCCGTTCACATATAAGCTCTGAAGGAGCCTATAATAGAAGACTCTTATCTTAGGAAAAACTTGAGTTTGCTAGGTTTTCTCTGGCAAAGCGAGGTCAAAGAGGATGAGTTTGGCTTGACTCAAAAAAACCCACAACACACTTGTGTTTGCAGTTCTGCCTGTTCTTCTTACAATGACTTCAAAACTTTCACTCTAAACCACTATCAGGTCTAAAACTTCAATATTCCTCCACTCAACACACTGTCTTGCATCCTTCCCAAAGGCAGACACTGAATGAGTTAGGCCCAATTTTACCCCCAATTTGGCAGACTAATTCTCAGAGATGAGAGAAATTTCACCTGGCTGATGTTTCACTGAATGAGGAAAGCCATGAAACCTGATTAATTCCCTAAATGTTCCATGATTGACCAATCAGGCAACAGGAGGGATTCCTGATATGTCAAAAAGTGCAGGTTTTGGCCATTAAGAAAAGGAGATCCAAACGTGCAATGTCAGTTAAGGTAAACATGCAAAGATGACTTAAAGGACCATACTGGAGATTTTGCATGTCTGAGCCCACTAAATACTACCCTCATACACATTAAGTTACAACCAACAATTTTCCAAAACATAAAACCCTATTTTACTTATCGTGTATATTTTTTTCTAACTCCCCTAATCTTTAAAATCACATGTTCAGATGATACATCCACCTTAAAATACAGTGTTTTGACTGTAAAACCTTTGTACAATTGTAGAAGACACAGTTGTTTTAATTTCTCTGTAAAAACTGTCTTCTCCTGGGACTACCTCAGTGGAGACACATTTTCTCAAATGCTAAAATTACATCATTTTGTGGGAAAAAAAAAAGAAAAAAAAAAAATATATATATATCTATATATATAGATATATATATGTGTGTGTGTGTGTGTGTACATTTTGTTCGCTGTGACGAACTACCTATTTCAATCACGTTAACATGTATGCTGGTTGTACTTACTGGGTGTAAACATGCAAAATCACCAGGACAGTCTTCAAATTGTACCTTGTCCATGTCACTGACTCGTGATGACTGTCACGTGGGATGAACTGCATGAATTCCGTTGTGTGTTCACACTAAGATCACATTGCCACAAATCAAATACGTGCCTTTGGGACATCTGGGACCACGGGTTAAAGTGGCCAAAATCTGTAATATCAGATTCAATCTGATTTTTCTGTTCACAATGTCATTATAAAAACAGATCTGTGACATCTAAGGTTTTTTAAAATCTGATTTGGGTCACTGCACTGTACGTAAGCAACGCCTCACCTTGTGACTCATTGAAACTGAAGCAGGCTTTTTCTGGCTCTCAACCAAAGTCTGATCTGTCTCCATCTGTTTAACCAAGGCAGGTGACCTCTGTATAACCAATGAGCTAATCAAACAGCAAGATGCTGTATATCTAATAATGCTGTGCCATATGTGAGGGCAGGGAGATTAATAATTGAGCTCTCTGCAGTCTGATAATATATGAAGTCCTGATTGTAAACAGCATGTAAACACATCAGTTTAACAGCACTGACTGGGAGTTGGCTAAAAGTGCAGTGTTTCAATCCATAAAGAGCAGATTTATTAGGATAGCTGAACAACATTTAACCGATGAGTAGTTTTACACATATCATTAGTGCTACAAAAGTCCAAAATAAAAACGCAGGAGAATGTGGAAAGTAAAAGATAGCTCTCCCATTATTTTCATCTTGAAGCTACAGTCATTAGTTGCATATCTCCCAAATGGAGTCCATTTCCACCAGTGGGGACCCAAGCTTTTAGCCTGCCACATTATACACTGATGTCAGGAAAGACATTAGCGTAGCACAACAAACATTAACACGTAACACAGTCACATTTTACTGTGAAACAGTAATGATATCAAGCTAGAACTTACATATAAGAAAAAAAAATCAACCTGATCTAAATGGATTTACTGAAACTCTGATGGGGGTAAAAACAAAATCATATAGAGAAAAAAAAAATACTGCAAAATCTATTGAACGTTATGAAGCAAGACCTGCCATTATGAAAGGCTTTTACTGTGAAGCAGCTGCAGGAAGTGCCGAGTTTGACCAAACAGGATATTACACTGAAACAGCAGCACAGAAACCAAAAGCTGATCAGAAAACCATGAGGCTTCCATCTGTCAGATTAACTGTAAGTAAGAACAGGAGAGAAGGAAACACCCTCGATGACAATGACTCCCACATTATGCAGGAAGTCACCAGCTGGTAAGATCCATAACATTAAAAAGGCTAATGACATCCTTAGGGTTGTCCTATTCTGGCATAATTTCTGCTCAAGAGTGGTGAGTATTGGAAAAAGAGGTGAATGGAAGAGAAGAAGAAAGAAAAGTGGAACCGCAATATGTCTGAGTTCTCAAGTCCAGAGACAGTAATGAAGTTCATCCTTCCCTCAACAACCTCACCACTCTCTTTGATCGAGTGAAGGGTCAGCATTCATTTTCTCTGAGATCAAAACAACAATGATCTAGAAGGTGTCAGTCCTCCACATTTACTGTTACTCAGGCCAGCCAGGTCTTTAAATACGATGCCCCACTGGAGACGCAGACATCATGAATCTTAAACTATTTCCTGCACGTAGCTGAATGAAGAAAACAGGTCAAACTGTGCCACCGAGGGAATATACATTAAATTTAGGTTTGTAAAGTGCTGTGACTGTTTTTTTTTTAAATTGGTGGCTAGAGTGTTTATACTGAAATAAACCATTAAACATTTACTTTCATTTGACTTGACCTATGATACATGTGGACATAGGGTATCTTTCTTTTCTTTTCTGCCATTTAAATGCTCAGAACATTACAGATAGCATGGGATTATATGCAAATTGATTTCCTGGGATGTTTATCTTGAGATGTTGGCCAGCCACTCAGCATCGTGTTACTCCATTGAGGAGGTGGCAGAAAATACCTGTGAAAACATTGTAGTCTCTCAGGAGATGCATTTTAAAATAATCGTGCAACTTGAGCTGTATGATAAGCATGTGGGAGTTGTTTATGTAAATTGAGCTAAGTAAGAGCCAATCATTTTCCCTCTGACTCTCAGGAGTAATGAATCCTGGACTAACCAGACTAAGAAAATGGTTGGAGATCCCATAAAAACACAGAAAATCTGTATATGCAAGATAATTTTCTCCATCAGTCTATTACTTGGGGATTCATATCTTTCCCAGTACAGCTGGGAAAAACATCAGTTTTTCCTTGTATCGTCCTAAAAAACAGATTTTTCCACCAAACACTGAAATCACTGAGAAACAGTAAGCTTGACACTCTACAAGAATAAAGGCATGCTGGAGAAAATGCGCGCAGGCCACCTGTAGCTGTTCACTAATGATCCAGCACAGGTAGTCCTGAGTTTGGATGGAGGAGAAGAAAAATACAAGGAGACAGATACGTTTTACTGCTGCGGCTGCTTTTTATTACACGATTCAGAGCTAAACCACAACGGTCTACTAACAACCAAAGTTCTGCACCAGACAAGAGTTTGTAGCAACAGAGGGAGCACTTTAAAAGTTTAAGGACAGACTTACACAGCAGAATATAGATCCTAGATTTAACCAAACTGAACCCTGACATTTATTATATTCACTGAGCCTTAAACTTTGGTGTTTCTGCAATCTAACATTCATTTATTTGTTATTTATCAGGATATCTCAAAAGTCTTGGAAGCAGATTTGAATAAAATCTACCGGCAACTTAAGCTGTGAGCTAAAAAAAAACAAAAAACAAAAAAAACAAAAAAATACAAAAAAAAAAAAAAAAAAAANAAAAAAAAAAAAAAAAAAAATCCAAGTGATTAATTTTTGGTGTAGATGCAAGGATTTTTCAAAAGACTTTCACAGCAATGCAAGATAAAACATAAACAACTTATTTGAATGAAAAAAACTGGTACATGTATCTATCAATTTTATATTTGTATATTTATTTTGATCCAGATCCAAACATAAATTAAACATTTCTAAAGAGGTATATATTAAAGTCAATTTACAGTTTAAAAAAATTTGGGTTTTGTGCATTCCAAATAACATCAAACTGGATTGGATTAGAACAAAAAACAAATAAATTGGTTAATAAAACACAACTAACAAATGCTTTGATTGATATTTCGTGGAATGCACAGCAAAGATGATTTTTTTTTTAATGTTAAGAAAGGACTTCTGTTTTCTGCTAGATTTGATTTAAGCATACTTAAAGTATTAATTTATTATTTAAAATGTCCAAACCCTTTTTAAACAATCAATATAGCCTCCAGACTGTCTTTTTTCTAATGAGATCTTAACAAATGGGCATTTAAACACTGAAAAGGAGAAAGAAAACCTTAAGGGCTTCATCCTTTAGTTTGTTTTTTAAATTCTTTTCAGATTAATGTCACTACTGATAGCAAGACTAGCAAGAACGAATATCCCAATTATATCATGCCAAAAGCGTGTAGATATTCAGCTTATTTAACTCAGAACAGGCATGCTGAAACTATTTCAACCTTTTCATGCGATGTATAAAATAAAGCATTTCCATTTGCAAATCGCTCTTTGTCGCCTGCTCATTACGACCGCAGTCGGTGTACGTTAGATGTGGAGTTAAATTAGCTTTGCTCAATATTTAAATCACAGTTGTCATTTAGTGGAGTCGTTGACAGTCCAGAGGTAACAATTAGGATTTGGCGTATGGTCGTCCATATTGTTAACTAGCCCGAAGCAAAGCTGCATGGCACAAATCATAAAGTTAGATTGCCAGCTGAGGTGTCATATAAATGCTGCTGTTGCCTCATTCTGCTGCATATGTCCACACTCAGTAAAAACTCCAGTTTTATCATTCTCCCCCAAAGCCCTCACAGGCACCAGCTCAATATCAGTTTACGCATTTCTTAAGTAACTTGCTTTGCAGTAAGTCACGAATGCTTCCTTTTAACCCTCAAACACCAGGGGCGCAACACGATTCCTTCTCACCAAAAGCCATTCACTGAGTGTCTGCCCTGAAGGTGAGAAAAAATGAAACAATTTGGTTGCCGACATGGGAATGGGCAAATTACACCCACCACCATGCAGCACAAATGATCATTAGCGTTGTAATTACTGGGAGGCCATCATGTCTGAAATTCATCAGCAGAAGTGCCACTGCCAGTAAGCACTCCTAGAAGTAAAAGGAAATACATCACAGGGGATTATGTGGTGGGCTAATGTCTTCTGTTTTACAAAAAGGTGTTGCTCCTTCTACTAGGAGTTTTTGGAAAAGATTCCGTCTGCATGCTTCCTTGTAAACAATCGTCCATCATTCCAGGTCGGCATCGTTTTCCTAGTGTAGGAGTCTGGATCTATGGATGACGTACTGATTCTTACCAATATACATCTTTTATATACACACACTGCATATTTGTTTGATCATAATGTGTGCATACTGAACTTTTTGCGCCAATCCAGGCATGTACAGTAAGTCTGAGTGTATTGAACTCCTGTTGCTCCAAAATAGGTGTTGTTAACTTAAGCTGCTCTTAGAATGTCAAACACACACCAAGCACTCATGATGACAATTTATTCTGGTGGAGGACTGTGTTAGTATTAAGATGGAGTGCGCTGTCATAACACAGCGTATATTGTGCCATGCTAAAAAGCTCTCCAGGCCAGCTGAGAGGATTCATTTTTCCATGACCTCATTTTGTTTGGTTTCTTCCAGGAGGCCTGGTTTGGTTTATTGACCCACTTTCTCCAGGACGCGTTTTGGCGGACAGACTGTCGCATACAAACTACAACAGTTACTTAAGAACGACAGACCTTGTCCGCTGGGATTGCTGATGCCTTGTGAGGACAAATGAGACTGGCGTCATTAGTAGGGCAGCAGTTATGGAGGCTGCCCTTAATGTGTAGCTACATGGGTGAGAAATTCCCAACCTCATTCTCTGTAAAGGTGTGAAAACCTAGAAGTGCCATTTAAAAAGAATCTTCTGGAAGGGGTCAAAGCCACCAAGGGACTCATAAGACAGCAGCTTCCATCTGCGCACCCAGAGAGGGACCTTCCCCATGCCATAAAGACAACAAAGCAAGCTTTCCTTTACAGCAAACGCCATAACAACTTCTTCACTTTCTTAACAAGGTTCTTAATCTTGAGGGATGTTTCTGAAAAGCATCATGATGTAAGATGCTCTTTGATAGTTATTGTCAGTTTGCGCTGGTCCTAATTAGTGAATTTGTTGCTATTTTTGTTGCATTTTATCCATGTTTGGTTTCATGCAGGAAAAAAAAAAATTTAAAAAAATCAAGCAACCAAAATATATTAACAAAATGTGACATCAACCACTTTGATCATTGGTCAGAAATGTCTAGGGTTGGGAACTAGCAAATCAAAACAGGAAGACGTTAGTGTATGGCAGATTAAAACATGAATTAATGGCAGAATTAGCTAGTTGTAGCCATTATATACCAAACAAAATTGTGCCAGCAGAATGAAAGATTTGAATACACTTCAAGACAATATTTCAAAAACAACACATTGCTTCACATTGTCCAAAGAAGCTATTCATCACGCAGCTGGACAGGAAAATGCATATCGAGCGCATACAACACATGCAGACCAATGTGTTAGGAGAGTTGCATGTCCATGTTAAGCCACGTGTCATGTTTTGTGTGTAGTTGCTAGCAAGTCGTCTCCCAGGTTTACAAGGCTGGCGATACAAATATAATACAGTCCCTCACATAAGTATGAAAATACTGCTTTCATAATTATCAGTGCCTCTTTTTGGGCTGTTAAAGACTTCTCTCCAGTCAAACCTGTCCAAGTTTCTCACAACAACAGATTTCAGTCTGTTGAGAATTCTTCTTGTATGTAAGAGCTGTAAAGTGTTGGTTTTGTCTGTTTGGGACAGTGTCAATTTTTTACCATTTATCTCGTTTGTCCTTGCACTTGTGCTGTCCTCCGTTGTATCACCATTTATCACTCTCTTTTTCTAAAGCTTCCATATATCTAATACTTCCACTATTTATCCTGTCAATCTACGCTTCCTCTCACTTCTCTTCCATTTGAATCTTTCCCAGTCATCCATCCTCTCTGTCCTACATTTTTGCCTCTATCTACTCAGAAATCTCCCTCCTTGCTGCAGTAGTCTGGATTGTTTGGCTTTAGAGATTTCACAAGCAGACATAGTAACCAGCTCATCTTTCCCAAGGATCTAACCTTGCTCACTATTCTCACAGACTTGACTCTGGGGCAGCAAGGAGGAGCTGGCAATATGCATATCTGGGTGAGTATTCAAATGGCAGCAGCATTAAAATTCCCCAGCAAGCAGGACTTGTTCTCTCAAGGCCAGAGTGTGATTTCAGTTTTCATGGTATCTCTGAGAAATAAGAAACCATCAGAAATATGAACCTATACAGTAGATTTTAGAAACATATATCGCTGGTACAGTGTTTTCAACTGAAGCAACTACTACAAGAAGACTTACACAAGCCCATTTATCCTCATTAATAATACATTTTACCCATTTAAAAGCCATTCCCTACTAGATTAAAATGAGTGATTTGGTTGTATTACAGTACAGAAGGGGGAGATACAGAAGCCAAACTATCTAATCTATAACCAGGGTGGTGTTTGTCTTTCT
Source organism: Lucifuga dentata (assembly GCA_014773175.1). Lineage (NCBI taxonomy): Eukaryota > Metazoa > Chordata > Actinopteri > Ophidiiformes > Bythitidae > Lucifuga > Lucifuga dentata. Next base: position 20,115 of record VXCM01002757.1, read on the forward strand.
AATGAGCTTGCAAATTTACCATCATTTAATTATTCATTTTGTCGGGCTCGGGAATGGAAATATATATATATATATATTCTTAAAAAGGAAGCGCTGCAATTAGAGATGAAGCAAAGGTTAAGTGAAAGTGCATGTTAGCAAGTACAAGGAAGTCGCTGTGAAACAAAGTAAACTTCATATATTTTTTATGCTCATTTCTTATTAAGTAATGCATGTTTTCATTTGAAATTCATTTGGACTACATTCAGACATTATATATGTAGCACTTCAGGTCACGCCTTGAAAAATGACTATGCTCTGCAGTCAATCATCAATTTTGTATATGAATGGATTTTTTTCGAGTATGTTTTTTTTTTTTTAAATAATGCTGAAGGGAACTGAAGAAAGGTGGAGGGAAAACCGATTAAGTTGGTAATTTTTCTGAGAGAATTAAAGAAATTTACAAACTATGTCAAGGACTTATTGTTTTGTCAAATTCCAACTGAGCAGAATTGATTCTAATTTAGAAACGACACAATAAATCATGTTATAAACCTTGTTGGTTTCTGTAGGTCATACTGACACAACCAAGAAGGACATTATTCTAAACCAATCCAAGGTACTCCAAAAGTCTTTTTTTTTTTTTTTTTNTTTTTTTTTTTTTTTTCTTTTTTGCATTTCATTAACTGGGCCTATTGAAAATGTGCATTCATTTCTAAGTGTTGGGTTACTTTAAATTCACTTTACTCCAAGTGTTTAAAATATCTCTGAAAACCTAATTACAGTAGTCACGATGCTTATGCTACATGCTGAACATTAAATACATCATACTTTACTCGGTTCTATCCCCAGGAGAAAAATGAATGAACTTACATGGTCTTTCAGCCAGGCAGGGAACCTCTGTTCGCTGCCTGGATGCTGCCTGACAAACAGACAGAGGAGATAAATTAAACCACATCAGGGACAGGTGTGTTAAAGCCAAGTGACACAGACACAAGAAAGTCATTTCTACCCAGCGGCATCCAAAGGCTTACGAGACTTGACTGTACCCCGTATCAATCAGGAGGGTCTATAAATAGAGGGTCCAGGCTGCTGCTACAATACAAACAGACTGAAGTAGGTTACCAGCAAACTCCTGTATAACCAGGAGATAAAGCCGAGGAGAAAGGAGGCTATGTAAGGAAAAGAAGGTAAGATCAAGGGTGATAAGCTGTTGATGACTTGAGAAATGACATCCATAAAGTGCTGGGCTTAATGGTAAGCAAGCTTAAGGCTTACTGGTTTTAGTTTAACTGATTTTCAATGATGTTTTAAAAAGAAAAAAAAGATGGTGTAATTGATTTTCAGTCAGATTTTACATCCCTGTGCAATTAAGGGTTATGTTTCTGTTCAACTCAATGTCATGTAGCAGTGAGGACATCTCACCTCCAGCCTCTGGCAAAAGAACTGGTGAGAAAATGGTTAAAAAAAAAAAAAAACCCTGTGCAAGAATTATTATATTATTATTATTAATAATTATGCGCAAGAACTCTTCATTATGGAATGCATACTTGATGCTAACACTAATGTTAATTAATGCTAAAACTAATGCTAAGATATATGCTTATATGTAGCTCAAGATAAACTTGAATAAGCAAGCATAATGCAAGTTTGCAGTTATCTAGAACATAACTTTAAAAAAAATTGTAATTTCTAATTAATTCAAGCCAAAAAGCTTCTGATTTTCCAAGGCCCACATTCTGTTCCACAACTAGAATAATTTCCACAAAGTGAACTCGACATGATTGCCCTTTGACACTCAACAGGGAACACAATGTCACCTGCTTGAAGTTTATTTGCTGTGGATCATGTGATTTCCTTCAGAACAGATGAACAGCACTTGCAACCCTCACACACGGCTGCTTCTGAGAGACAAGCAGTACTGCAAATTCGATGGAAAAACAGCCACACACTGCAATAAATGCATCTTTAATGACATATTTCACTTAACCTGCTTGACAGGTCCTTTAATGATGGAATGATCTCCTGCCTGATTACAGGGATGACCAGCAGCTGGTCATATGTTGAAGCGTGCAGCATCTCAAGTAGCTGTAACCAATTGATGAGATGTTATTGTCTGTCAGCGGTGTACTTTAAGGTGTTTTGCGACCAGCATGGTTGGCCGGAGTCACCTGTTCTCAAACTAATCCATGGCTGTTAGCTGCTAATCCATGTTTATCTTCAGTCTGAGAAAGAGAACACAGGCTCACTGTTGTGACACAATGGAAAGTGCTTGCCAAATCATGCGTGGTTCAGATGGGTGATATTTGAGCCATTTATAGAATTGTTAGTGAGAGAGATAACCACGTTGTCCAATAACCAACAGAAAAGTTTTGTGCCATTAAAAAAAAAAACCAAAACAAAACAAACCATTTTCTGGAACTACATTTGCTGCAGATAAAACACTGAAATCTCCCTGTTGTCTGCAAGGCTGAGTAATATTCTGCAAGTCAAATATAAGCAAGATTACAAAAATGCAAAGATGCAATATCTGTAAGATGCTGGCCAATGCACTTCAACAAATCTGCTCTTGTCGTCTCTGAGCCTATTAGGTGTAAACACCATAAAGTATTTTCTCTCTCGCTGTCACTACTGCAGCTGCTCTGAATAAGATTAATGTCAGTGGAAAGCATCACCATTGGATCTTTTCCCCTTATTCTCCAGCAGCCAACTTTCACAACATATGAATCAAACAAATGACAAAGGTAGGACATGTCTGCATCTCAGCCCGCTCTCCCCTGGTAATCGCTCTTCTTCCCCTTTCCTCCAAACTGAGAGGCTGCATGCTGCTTTAACTTCCCCTCTAATCCATCATTGCCTTTTCCCATTTCCACCTTAGTTCTACAGAGGCCTGCACTCTGGTCCAAGTGGCAAAATGGATTTAAATGGAAAGCATACTGCTTTACTGAAAGCAGACATATGGCCTAAATCTACTGGTAGCTCACAAGTGCAAATGATTTCTCATTTGAGGATTTCCGCTCACTGTAACGGTGAACAGAAATACACTCATCAAACACACGCCCTGAGAAACGTGATGGCTTACTGTCTCAGTGACAGATAATGTTTTCCCTCACATAGAGCTTCTTGATGACTGGGATTATCCTCAGGGTTATGGGGTTTTTTCACCAATGCTTCTCTCCATGGATGTGGTCTCATCCTATGTGAAAACACTTGGCAATTAAAACCATATAAGCAAAGAGAATCATTGTGATTTAAATGCTAACTATGACAAAAATAAATAAACAGTCAGTATCCAAACCAAATACAACATGTGTAACATCTTGAATTCAGAACTCCTTCTTGAGGATTTATTATTGCTGACTTGACAAAAACAGATCAGAAATCCAGTTTGTACTAATGGTGTTTTCTACTGTATTTCTAATCTTGCCGTTTGAAGGACATGACCCTGAGATGCAGTCCTAAGGTGCTGGGATCTGCCTCCCCCCTCGCTACTGGAGCGTGCAAGTGGATAAACATGAGGGCAAACTGGGAAACAGCATGTCCAGACTGCATGTGTAAAGCTATTTTGATCTGGCACAAAGGAGAATGTTATCCAGTGACAGGAACAGATACAGCATGTTTTCTCCATGTGCAGTAAGATCTGATTGACTAAATATTAGAATGACCAGCAAATTTTGAAATAAGTATTTGTTTGACAGTGCACTACAGTTAAAGTCCGACTGACTAATCAGACAGTTCTCTATCTTGTCTTAGCAGAAAATGAAAGAGCTCTTCAATGTAATTGCTGTGCAGTTAATGCCAGTGCTGTAAATCCCACTTGAAAGGTTCTTTGCGTCTGATGAATAATGATAAACTCAATTTTATGACTTAAAAGTCTCATCAAAAAGCAGAATGTGAACCCAGCATCCATATTCAAATTTAGATTTTGTGCTGTGCCAGTTTCACCACAGAGACGTCTCATATAAAGCGAGTGCATTTGGGGCCACTGAATTACTACTGCAGTGCAGGCATTCCGAAAATTTATGACAGCGTAAAAACCAAATATACAGAAATGTCATCTGAGGAAATGCATTGTGGGTAACGATCAGACGTGAGGTGGGCAAAATATGCCACCACAAATGAAGACTTCACCCACATCAGTGGAATCCGTATCATTCTGACACTTTGACTATCACAAAAATAGAAAGATATGAGGTTCACTGTAAATGTGTCCAACTCCTGTATATGACAGTTAAGATAAAGAATTTATGTAGCATACTGCAGCAAACATTTTTCACCGTTATAAACCTTTTTATGCACTACTGCAGGAAACAATGTATATATACATTAAAATTAAAAGCTACAGACTGCTTTAAGCTAACCTAAACAAAAAGACTTTATTTATTCCAGGCACTGTTTACTGAACTGTTGCTTTAAATGCAGCAAAGAGAACAGCACTGCATTCCATCTGTAGTTTGCTGCCCTCTGCTGGCAGTAAAGATGAGGTACAGTTTTGGTCAGAAGAATTGATGTATTCCAACTGGATGGCACAATGACCAATACGTGCTTCTACAAATTAGCTGGGAAAAATGCTGCATAATGACTGCATTATCTTTACGCATTAAAAACTCAACCATGGCCATCAGACAAAGCTAAGGTGTGTGATACAATGCAAGTTTACAACAGGTCTTCCCAAGTCAGAAGGTATAACTACATCTTCAGTAGCATCAGTCTAATAAAAGTGCAGTTACAAAACTGTCAAACTGGTTCCATGTTCCATCTACATTTTAGAACATTTATTTCCCTCAGTGGGTAAAACATTTGACCTAATTTGATGAATCACAGAGACGGCAATGATTTGCTCTCTGAAAACAGACGCGTGTCCTGGGGATACAGCATGGGGCTTGTGTATTTCTAGAAACACCTGCTTTAGTGAGCATGCTCGTTTTCTGGAAAGTGCTCCAGCATCCGGAGGGCACTACTGCCACCTGGCACATTTCTCGAGTGATAATCTGCATCCTGGGAGGTTATTCTATGACACAGAGGGTTTGTATCGCTGGTTTGAGACGCAAACCAGAGGTAAGAATATCAACAATTTGACAAGTTGCAAGTGAAAGTTTAATTTCATTCAGATAAAGGGAGAAAAAGCCATTGATGCAATGTTCTTGCCAGAAGTTAAGGTCTCATGCTTAATGTAATAGCACAGTGAGCTCATGTTTAGCTTCCGAGAGCTGTGGGATCAGAGGAGCATGTTTTCAATGAAAAAGCCACTGTAAAAGAATGGCAGTCTAGCCAAATTCTCTATCTTCTAATTCCTGGGTTGATGGGAACACCTGGGTCCTGGTGTGGGTCCAGCTGTGGTCGCCAGCTCGCATATTATTAGGGGAATGGATTCAGATAATAACTCAGAAGGAGCATGGGCATTGACTAACAGCACAGCCACAGTTTGAAAAGAAAAACTAGGTGGATTAAGCCATCTGCATCCTGCACCTGCCCCACTGACATCTATCCAGTATTGTTTCATTTATAATTATCTATTTCAGTGGAATGTGCACAATTCTGCATTTCTTATTCATAATACAGGGTAGTTTTTGGCAGATGCCATTTGTGAATCCCTACAGCAACATTTGCGAGTGTTTAATAACATCATAAATCACAATCAAGCACAACTCATCCATCTTTAGGACTGACAAGCCAAAATAAAATGCAAAGGAACCTCTCATTTACAAAAAGCTTGGATTTGTAGGTGAGACATAACACTAATGGAAAACAAGGATCTGTGCCTGATAAACAATAAACTCCAATGAAAAGGAGAGAAACAGCTATTCAGAAGATGTTACTACTGCCAAAGCGAGATGTTATGGTTTTCCAAAAACACTCCTCATTAACTCTGCCTCAAGGCAAATGAGATGCAAAATGGAAAAATGACCAAGTACAGGTCTTAGACTTGAGGAAATATAGCCATTGTTTTAATTGTTTTTACGTCTGTTACTTTAGTTCATTCAAAGACACCGCAAATAGATTTTAGCATTAACAAAATGGTCATAATTGTCGTAAATTTCACTGTGTTGGGTTGTCAAAAATTGAGTTTTCGTTGTGCAGTTAATTAACTAATACATGAAAGATGGATTAATTTATGCCTAAATATGTGTGACATAATGCTCTTTGGCCCTCTAAATTTTAGACTTTGGACTTTAAATTTGTTGAATCTGCCATTGGAAACAAAAAAAAAAAAAAAANAAAAAAAAAAAAAAAACTGGATTACATATGGGTGTATGAACACTGTTGGACCCTATATTGCAGAAAAAAAACAGTTTTTCAATACAAGTTTGTCTTTCATGAAACTAACTAAACCACCTTGGTTTTTGTACCTTTGGGGTTTGGGGAGGCCCAGGTGATGAGGCGCCGCACCAGGCAGCAGTTGAGCAGGACTTTCCTGGAGAAACTGTGGTCTTTACGGAAATGCTGCAGGTCCTCCCTCCACTGGGCTCTCTTGGTTGGTGTACACATGGCTGGCACCTCACTATTGTGAAATATAGAGTTGCAAAGACTAAAAAAACAAAAATAAAATCAGTGCAGAGCTATTGTAAGTCTATTTTTTTTGGCTGATTCCCAAAGATCTACGAGTTTGAAACCTGACCCCTAAGGCGTGCTGCAGCAACTATTATTAGCCTCATAATTAAAATTCTGACCTGTCAGAACCTCTAAAAACAAGCAAAGAGCTACATCCACTTCAGAAAGCAAAACTAAATGTGACAAGTTCAGGCAACTCAAGAAGATATACCAATATCAAATATGAGTTTGTCTAGTCAAGCACTGCCGTAGTATAATGCAAGACATGTCAGAAGCACTTTTTGAAGAAAGTGGTTCCTTAAACTGTGTTGTCCAATTATTTTGGACCGGTGCCTGAAAAAATAAATTGACTGAACTGCTTATTGCCTCCTCATAATCATCAAAACATACAAAAGTCTGTGATGCTGCTAAATAAAACATGATCTAGTGACATTCTACCTGAACTGTGCTATGATTAAAATCCCCCCTGAAGGTCCCATTTCAAAAGCTGAAGTTCAGACATCAGCAGATCACACACCATAAAGCCACCCTGACTGCAGGACTTTGGCTTTTGCTTTGAAGCTCGCAACTAGTTATAGCATTTATGCATTCGTTGCTTACCTTGTGGGCTAAAAAACGACGTGTGCTCTCACTCCCTCTTCAGTCTGCAAGTGATCCTCAGGTTTCACACAAGCACTTTCTTTCCCCAGCTGATCAACAGAGTGTGAAAGGGGGTGGGAGGAGGAAGAGGAGAGCGAGGATGAGGGGCGAGCGAGAGAGAGAGAGATACAGAACAACACTGTCTCTTATGCTTTACCATCAAAGGGCTATTATGGGCATTAATGCAGTTTAAGTAACAGATGGAGAAATGGACAGAGACGCTCGTAACTCTTCATTCTCAGTGGCTCCCTGTGGTCATCCTCCCTGAGCCACTAGAGCTCTACTTTTTAAAGTTTATGGCTGCCTTTAACACACACACACACACACACACACACACACAGCGTCATAATTAGAAAACTGCATATCATACACAGCCTCTCGAGTTTTCACGATGGCAGCAGGGCTACTTTGAGATTCACCACATATCAAAAGTTGACGTACTGGGTCAGCGAGCAGCCTCTCTAGGGGGACTGTCATATCGCTGAGCATGACCTTTGACCTCCATGGAGGATGTGCATGTCTGTGGGGAGTTAGGAGAGAGGTCATCTTACAGTAAAGTAGACTTCTAAATTGTCATTATCTTAATCAAGACAGTCAGGGTCAGATGCCTTTGATAATGCAATTACCAATAATTATTATGTGGCAGATACTCACTTATGCAACTTGTGCATAACAGTCACAGCCCTTAATAACTGATTCAGCCCTGCAGATCTGCATGTGGTTAAAGATGAAGTACACCAGAGTACAGATATTACTGCACAGACATTACTATCTGAATTTATCACCTCATTGCTCGCTTTAGAATACTTTAGCAGAGGGATTTTTCTCAGAGCGGGCTTGCAGCAATTCATTTACATTACAACATCTTACGCCGTGTGTGAGTTTCATAAATTTGTATAACATGATATGGAAATGACCTGTCCCAGGTCATCAGCCAAATGGGTTTAGCTTACATTTAAATGCACATATCATTAATTACTGAGCAGCAATAAATGGTTATGCTTCAGTGGAGACAGCAAAAGCTGAATCTAATAGCTTCCCCCAAGATGAGCGAGGCATATTCTGTACCTGAGAAGACAAAGGGGGGTCCTGGACAGAGAGCCGGGAGTACAGCCGTGCTTTCCCAGCAGCCTAAGATGCACAGCTGATACTTGAAACGTATGAACTGATTGATCTTAGAGTGAAGAAATGCTGCAAGCCATTATGTAACTAGAGCCACGAATGATTTGCCCCCAAAAATATTGAATTATTTACATTCAAAAAGCAAATGCTGCAGTGAAAGCCACCTTAGTCCAGTACTAGTCATTGAGTTTTCTCACAATAGACATACTGTAGTTTAATATTTAACCCTGATATTAAACCATCATTTCCAGTAAAGAAGCTCTGATAAACCCACTGTACCTGAAATTTAATAAGTGCCTTGTGAGGAATGGTCAATAAAAAGCTGAAGACCCAGATAATTTTCACAAATTAATGGAGATCAAAACCAAATTAAAAGGAGAGAGAATGTTGGACTTACATTCAGCCAGATGGCCAGAGACATGACTCCTAGTATCCTGATGTTGCTGAGTTGGCTGGACGTGTCAGGAATTGTTGTCTAGCAGATAAGCCATAATAATTTGATTTTTCTGCCCACAGTTGCCAAAAATTCATGCCTTTTTAAGCTAGTTTTACTTTTGTGCATTCTCAGACCTGATCCTCAGCAGCACATATTTTCCCTGATCAGCTCACATTTGATTAAGGGTGGGAAGAGAGGGAGAGATGGAAATGTGTAATGTTGTGGCTCACAAGCACCGAGACTGAGAAACTGAATTTTAAAAAAACAACAAAAACAAACAGCTAATTTTAAAGGACCATACCGGCTATTTTGCATGTTTGAGCCTAATATATTCAATTTCCATGCACGTAACTCGTTACTGACAATCATTTCCCAAAGCATACTACTGGAACGGTGAATTTAAAAAGTTTGTTCCTACCTTCCAGCCCTCCATTGGTTTCAGTTCATTCTGGTACGCTATTAAAATCAACTTGTTGATACTTGAAACGTTCTTGGGATAGGTAATCCATCATCACGAAGAAGACGCGTATTCAGTTTTTTTGTTTTTTTTTTTATAAGTTACGTAATTTTAGTGTTTAAGTGCAATAAAAAGCACAGAGTGAATGTATATGGCTACTGGGGAATATAGTCCCAAAAGAAGACTTGCGTTTATCGAAAAATTTAAACGACCGTGACTTCATAAGGCTGCATAACTACTGGCAGGTGAAACATCAATTTTAAAGGTGGGTGTATCACTTGAATATTTGATTTTGAAAGATTAAGAGATTTTGCAAAATATCAGGAAGGCTGAAATATGGTTTAATGCTTTGGGAAATGGTTGTCAGTAATGTAACATGCATGAAAATTTAACACATTAGGCTCAAACATGCAAAATGGCCAGTATGGTCCTTTCAGCCTAAATAATTTCTGAAAATGTCTGAACAAATAGATGTGCTTTTTTTATGATAATCAGTGACACCTGCCAATTAAAGTCACCTGATGAAAAAACAGAAGCTCATTTTGTGGTTGTCTCACAATGTTAAGGTGCGAGCCACGTGAACATAAAGTCTGAGATGATTTTTAGAAAACAGGACATGAAAATAACATTAGACCTAAATACCAACTAAAACACACAACCTGCTGCAGGGATTCAACCTTTCCAATTGAGCACTGCCTCTTTCGGTACGTGCCAAGTTAAAGTCCTATGTCACACCTTATTGATCAAGCATTTCACTGACAGAACAACCTCATAATGATGCAAACACAAGAAATCTGAAAGTCAGTGTGGGTGGATTATTCCTCCAATCCACTGATTCTCAGCTACGATTATCTGTCCCACTCTGTGAAAAATGACAGAAAGAAAATCCCCGTCTGATAACTGCTGACTGTGGGCTTCTCAGTGCCATGAGGATGCTGGTATGAGTGAAATATGGTTGTACTTGTGGATCCCTTCCGCACTTAAATCTTCATTGTTCCTTTATACAGACACCTATTGATTTATTTATCCTTTAATGTATTCTGGAATCAATTAAGACCTCTCACTTTGGGTCTCGGGTTACAAACGGTTGAGATTATCCTCACATTGGTTTGGGAGGTTGTTGCAGTATGTAAGGAGACGAGCAGCACTGCATAAAACATAAGACTGCTGACACGAATCTCAGCTTGTATTATTCCATCATACACATGTAAACAAAGGAACGCTGATACAGCCTGAAGCCACACAAAGTCAACACTTCACCTGGTTACTGAATTATTCATTACCATGTCATTTCCATTTCACCTTAGGTAGTATTAGTCGTGTCACATTTCGCAAAATGCACTTGGGTTCTTGTCTTTAGTTTAATGAGTTGGCTTCTTAAAATGACACAAACTGCTGTGTACTTACGAAGGTTCCAAAAAATCTTATTAAAGGGGACATACTATGTCCCCCCTCCCGTTCTTATTATGCAGTATAGTAGGGAGTATGTGTTGAACACTGTCAAACTTACAAAAACTGGAAAGTTACAAAAACTACCAAAACAAGGAATGCATCTAAAAAGACAAGCCCATAGGCCCAGAAAACTTCTTTTTTTTTATTCGACTTTTACCTCTGGATTTGGTTTACATCTACATGGAATACCTATGAATTTGCCTGCGGCATATCGAGTTACAAACAGGAAGTACAAGGCTCACAAGTGAGTATTTGTTCAGGACCACGTTTTGCAGTTAACCTCCTGACATGGCTGACCAATCAGAACAGAGCAGGCTTTTCAGGAGGAGGGTCTAAAAAAAAAACAGTTACTAAAATTGTTTTCACTCAGTGTGCACATCACTGCTGCAGCATTGGAGAGTAGCAAACTGATGCACTGCAAAAAGTAAAATAAGAACATGGAAATCCATATGTTCCCTTTATAATACCAGCCCTGGATTTTACGTTATGCTTTAAACAATTTTTCTGTTTACACAGTGTAATCAGAATTAATTAAGACTTTTGCCTAAGTCAAGCTACTAAGATTATTAATGTTCCAGGGCACCAAAATGCAAAAGCTTTATTGAAATAGTTATTCTGGATATGTTTAATAATTAAAGTTTGGTGCCATAAGTCACAGAACCTGTCAAACCTCCGTCCCTTCAAGGGAAACCTTGAATTGAGATTTTTTGTCTCACTATAGGGCAAGTTTAGAAAAGCTAAAGGAATATTAACAACCCCACTGTTTCAGTATAAAATGATGAAAGACACACATTTAAGGCAACAGGCTCATTTGAACCCAGCCCTGCATTTCCATAAAACCTTGCAAGGATAATGCAATAGCCCATTAGAGAGACCATTACCCAGAACCAAGGAGATTCCTGCCCAGTAGCATCAGCACTAAGACACTGAAATCAGATATTTTTTTAATTTTGTGAATGTTTTCTTCCACATTGTTAAGTAGAATTTATTAATTACCTTTACTAGTCAAGAGTAATGTTAAAATCTATAGGAAGTAGGACTTGAGTAGAGCCGCATAGACTGATCTAAAGCTTTTAAATTATGGCTCCATCAGCTACCGGTGAAACTTTTCACACAGACATACACAGTATCAACAGCGCCTTGTAATAAAAAAAGTTGTCAAAAGTAAGTCCATAAAACCGCAGTGCTCATTATTCAATAGTTTGAAATAAGCTGCCATGGCTGCCATCTTTCCTTCCCAACTCTCGTCATGGTGGTCAAATTAACAGGATGCAGGATGCAGAGAGGCAACAGGATGAAATAAAACGCAGATTTTAATTTCTCATGAGCGAAGCTGTGACGAACATCCGACTTTTGTCTTGGTAAAGTCAGCATACACCGAGTATCAGTATATTCAGGATCTAATTGATCATGGTTTTGAAAGATGAGAGCTCCATAATGGCGTGCAAACGGAAACAGAGGTTGTTCACTTATTTACTTAAGCTGAACTGAAATCGATACAATCACCTCTTCAACCTTCACCGAGTAACATGAGAAGAGGGAGAACATACAGACCACGAGGAACAGGAAAAGCAGGATCAGTGTCGGTTCGACATAAAAGGGGGGAAAAGTTGTCTGTAACATCTTGAAATAACCTTGTTCAAAGAGAAGCCCTTTCTGCACTTTTCTGGATTTTAGTGAAAGAACTGCTGCAGCCCAAGATGAATGCGACTAGCTACAACTAAAACATAATGGTGAATCGAACAAACCTTAGCAAAACTTGTCTCATTCTCATAAGATACTGGCCTAAAGCAAACGAAACTACAAAACAAACAACATCTGATCTATATCTGTTAAAAATCCTTCAAAACCATTAGCATGCTACAAAGTCAGCATCATCTCAGCTACACATTGGTGGCTGTTGCATGTTTCTAGCCCTATTGATAATCAATTCCATTAATCATAATTCCAATTCCATTAATCCACCCCCTCTCCAAGCATTTATATTTTTGCCCAACAGATCCAGATATGGATGATCTGCATGCGTGAGTTCAAATCCCATCCTTGTCGGGGAAAATCAATTCCATTAATTATTCTGCATTTCACTGCACAACTCGAGCATGTGACAAATAAAGGCCTTTGAATCTTTTTGACTAATCCTGCTAACAACATAGCCTCCTTAGCAGACGTAATAAAAACAGGCTGCAATATTCACTTTATAACCTTGCTGATACAATTATGTGTCAATCACAGCATTTGCTCATTATCGTGCTTCAATTATGCAGCAGTATTAATTATCGCATGACTAGGGGTTCAGCACTTTTTAATGGGTAATTGACAATGTTCTTAGGAGGCGGCAACTCAGCATAAAGAAAATTAATAGTGAGGACAGTCCATCAGTTTAATACTTGCATGGTCTCCCTTTCACTTGCTGCCTCTTGCACCTGTTAAATGGAGTGTAGCTTAATGGCCCACATAGCAGCCAAACACACACACGCACACAGTTGGATCCATGCACACCAGCAGCCTGACAAAACAATAAAAAACACGCACACCTCCAGAGACACGTGTAGAACCTTTTAGCATTTCCATGCCCTCTGTGAACATGTGTTATTTTCTGAGTCAATGTGTTGGAATGCCTCCATAAATTATTCAGTCACAGCGCCTGCTATCTGAAGATAACGGCGTCTTTTTTATCGGTCAGCGTGTACAGAGACAGTGACAATACAAGCACCGAGAGGGATTTGGGGCACCTTCAGTGTAAGGATGCGTGTCATTGTGGCAGCGAAGCATACAAAAGAGAATATAGCCTATCTGGACTTTATGGTGTAAGGTCACTTTCATTTTCCTAAGAGATATTCTCTTTTTTCAGCTCATAAAACAAAGGACAATCTTCTGCCAAGGAAAGTTCTGCAAAGTTCACTTTCCTGTTCTAAGGAGCGAGTCAGTATGATTAAACCCTCATAATGTTACCAGTACACAATGAAATGATCAAATGATGTCAATTGTTACATAGAGAGAATCTATCAACTGATACAAAAAAAGTAGACAGATTGGCAGACAGATGTTCTGTTCAAAGAAAAGCAGAATCTGCAAAAATATCCGACCCACATTACTTTAAAAACACATTTCAGGTGGGCTTAATATATGCATAATCTCAAGAGACAGGCTGTAACAGGCAAAATAGTCCTGACACACTCTTTTTAATGTAACTGAACAGAGATAAATAACAATAAATAAGCCAATATTGAATCATCTATCCACTTCGTGCATCCCCTGATGTTAAACTTTGATGATGAATGTGATTATTTCCATCTCCAGAGACATGAGTTTCTTTGTACTGCCACTTGGTAGCAGCCTTGCACGCTGCAAGGATGCCATAACCACAGGTAAATTCTTTCCATGGTTTTCAGACGTTCAGAAAAGATCTGCTGTTAATGACTTAAGCCACTGCAGATAATTCAACTGACAGCCATTGTTATTCTATTAAACTTCAATTATTTTCCACTCTATTTTCAGGTCAGCCTTCATTTGCGAGATGAAGCCAAGTCTGCACCCTCGTCCCATCAGAATCGATGTTATATTTAATGTTGTATTTTTGCAGAATCTATAAATAGAGTTGGAGTGACTAAAGCACAGAATTGCCCTCCCCCCACTGGAATGAGAAGAAAGACAGACGGCCCCTCCAGTTGGCCACTCATCCAGTGTCCCATCGAGCCTGCCTCCACATATGGCGTGTATGATGTTCAGGTTTGACACAGTTTCATCAGGGAGTTCATGGTAAATATTTGTAGATCATTTAAGGCATTTCAAAGTGAAGAGAAATTGCTGGGATCATATAAATTATAGATGTGAAATGATAAAAATGCTGCAAAGCACCCATGATGTTATGCGAGTTTGTACAGACGAGATATAATACCCAAAGATATCTTTAAAAAAAAACAAAAAAAAAAAAANAAAAAAAAAAAAAACGATGTAAACTGTAAACCAACATAATGCAAAACAGTAAACAACATAATCAATATAATGCAAGAGAATAAACTGAATTATAATTGGACCAATGCCAATGATTAAATCTTAGGGAAAGCAATAATAATCAGGACACCAAGGCCACTGCTGTTCCCACTCACCCACAGACGCCTGCACTTTGCTTGTGTGTGGACGTAATTTCAGAACAAGCTTTTTAAAATGTGTTTTCACCACTCATAACTCTACTTACATGCTTTATTCTGAGATTGGAAAGTTTAATAAGTACATCGTGGTAAAGTTTAGATCTGGGGTAACATTTATGGCACAAACTGCACATCATTACTGTTGGTGACACAAGATCCAATTATACTGTGCGCAAGCTACTGCAGACGTTACGTGGCATCTCTGTGGTCTATTATCAGAAATACATGAACTTCATAATGTTAGAGCAGGATTTTAGTTATCTGTTCTTTCATTTTTATTATATTTTTACATTTTGCCCATTTTGTCAACTACTTGGAAAGAAACACACTGTTGAATTTAAATGTCTTGCTCAAGTCCCTCCAAAATGACTTGTGGCTGCTGTTATCAAACCTGCAACTTTATGATTACAGGACAATGAATGCTGCATTACCACCTGCTAAGTGAGTGGTTCTTAAAGGACCATACCGGCGATCATGTATATTTGAGCCTAATATATTCAATTTTCATACACGTAATGTTACTGGCAATCATTTCCCAAAACACACTACTGGAACAGTGAATTAAAACATTTTTTTCCTACCTTCCAGACTGCCATTGGTTTCAGTTCATTCTGGTACACTATTAAAATTAACTTGTTGATACTTGAAATGTTCTTGGAATAGGTAATCCATCATCGTCAACAAGATGTGTATTCAGTTTATTTTCAAACTTACATAACTTTTGCATTTAAGCACAATATTTCGCATTTACATAACCTTCGCGTTTAAGCACAATAAAAAGTGCGGAGTGAATGTATGTCTCCACCAGGGAATATAGTCCCAAAAGAAGACCTGCGTTCATGGAAAATTTTAAATGACTGTGACTTCATAAGGCTGCATAACTATTAACAGGCAAAATATCGATTTTTAAGGTGGGAGTATCACTTGAATATCTGATTTTGAAAGATTAAGAGATTTTGCAAAATATCAAGAAAGCTGAAATACGGTTTTATCCTTTGTCAGTAAACTTATATGTATGAAAATTGAATATATTAGGCACAAGCATGCACAATCACCGTTATGGTCCTTTAATCCTGATCCTTGAGCACCACCAATTAGCTAAATCAGGTGTCTTTACTTGATCAAGACTTGGTGTCTCCAACATATTGATTAGCTAAACACACCTAATTTAGCTAATCAGGTGTGGGCCGAGCAGGGAGAGATGAAAAATACAGTGTTGTGGCCCAAGAGAAAAGGATTGAGAGCAACTATGCTAAATTATCCACTGATAAATATATGTTGTTAAAGTCTGTAAATCCAGACAACAGATTAACCATCCAGTGCCAAACGTGCTATGTCTTTTTAATGTGTTAAAAAAAAAAAAAAAAAAAAAAGTTGATAATAAAAAAAAAATCCAAACGCCAATTCTCTTTCCTTATTATGATAAAGGCTAGCTCTAAGTTGAATGCCCCTCTCTAACATAAAGTGTGTGTGTGGGTGTAGGTGCAGAGTCACTGATATACAAAAGAAAATAAGAAGGTTGGCTGACAGAACGTTAGGGCTTACCTCTCCGTGGCGGCGAGGGAGAGGAAAGCAGCGCCTCGGCAAGCGGCCAGCCCCCCTGGCTTTATAACGGATTTGTCTTTAGTTCAAGTTTTGTTATCATAATGGTTGGTAACACAAAAGAACACTGGTGGTAGTCAGCTGCTGCACATGAGCACTTAAAACACCTGATTGGAACGAACTAAATTAATTATTAAGCCCCGCCTATTACCAGCCAGCCAAAAGAAAAGGAAGGAAGTTGAAAATGTAAATGTAAATCACCTCTCTCATCCTAACACTTATTCTAAACCTTTTAAAAAATGGACTAAATCATCTTAAATCAGTTTTGAGTGCATGCTTATCAATTTTCCTATTTAAAATCTTCTCAATATGATGGATCCCTCAGCTTTTAAGCAGCTCTCCTCTAGCTTTAAAAAGGCAGGGAAATGGTAATGCTAAATTTGCTGAGTTATGACATATTAGCATATTTAAAATACTTCCAATCCTGCACAGCATAGCTTTAATTTAATTCACTGAAATGCCTTTGCTGTCAGAATGACAACAAAGAGATATGCCAAAGAGGAATATTAAAAAATATGAGTATCTTCAGTCTTGAAATATGGTATTCTTTTATGTTGGTGTGCTAAAGTGCAGCTTTAGATGTTTGTAACAAACTAGTGTTTTGGAACATTAAATCCACTCATAGACTGTTCCTCACAGGTTCATTGTGAGCTCAACAACTTTTTTTTGAAAAACACTTTTCTGGACAGAAAAGGGAAAAATATGATATGATCAAAGTTCCCTTTTTCTGTTATTCTACCTGGCATCAGGCAGGAAACATGATGTATCCATGATATGACCTTGGCAAAAAAAAAAAAAAAAAAANAAAAAAAAAAAAAAAAAAAGTAAGTGACGTTTGCGAGCTGAGGCCAGTTGGCATTGACTGTTTGGTGCTCCACCCAAGGAAGACAAATGCAGTGATTCTGCGGCATAAACAAGCCTGCGGGTGGAAATATAAACATGCATGAAAGACTTCTTTTGGCCTTCAGCACTCATAAACAAGTGCCTTAGATTCCTGCTATGTCACTTTCCCTCCACATCCCAACTGCTCTCCCTCTTTACTCACCCTCTCTCTTTCATCCTCACATCACCCTCTTTCCTTTCCACTTCTCCTTCCCTCATTCTTCTCTGGCCTCGGTCCCAAGGCAGATGGTCCACACGAGCAGATGCTCCCCACCCGGTCTCACCGAGAGAAAAATAAAGGCTGAATCCAAAGCAAACAAAATCTGCTGGAGGCTGCCTGCAAGACGAATGTGGAAGTTCATTGCTGCAATTAATCCTGGCTTTGACTGTCAATTGCTTTTTGTAGAAATATGAACTGAACGCACGCAGGAGTTATGACCATCTTTCCACAACAAAGACGTCTTCCTGGGTCCTATCTCAATGCTAAGAGGCGCACTCAACTTCACAGCAGCGGGTATCCCATTATGGTTATCGATGACAAGTCTTGGCAACCAAGTCCCAAGTCAAGTTACAAGTCCTAAGCTTTGAGTTTTAAGTCCAAAAAAAAGTCATCTTGCTTTCTGTACAAAATTTAGTGCCTATAGTCATCATTTGCATAGTCGATTTACACAAGTCTTGGATGCTTTCTGAGGTAAAGTCAAAGTCAAGACAAGCCCAAGTGAAGTCACAAGTCAGTGGAGTCAAAACCAAGTTCCAAGTCTTTTTTGATTGTGCTAAGTCAAGGCATCTCAAGTTCAAACGGCTGGTATAAGTAGACAGATATCAAAAGCTAAAGACTTCCACTGAGATGTTTATGGAAAACCTCAATAGATTTCTCTTCCTTAAGACTTGCCTCTTCCAGGCAACAGCAAAACTAAAGATGAGTTTTAAGCTGCGAAATCACTTCTATATTTTCAGTGATTTAAAACACACAATTGATGTACCAATCTGTATCAACTTTCTACTCAACACAGGAATCCAGAGAAAAGCTTTTCAGAAAAGCTCCAAATGAGTTTAGATCCAAGTACAGATCTGGTTCCAGATATGATGATTTCAGAAATTTCACAACACCTAGACAGATTGTCAGCAATCACTACAATATTCTTCTTTGTTTGCCTTTATACAGGTTTATTCAGATAATTACCTTTACTTTTAAATAACCAGGCAGACTGCATTTGGCCTAATAATAAATCACAAGTGTGTCTTTAACCATCATCAGGACAGAAGAACTTTCAGATCAGTGATCCAGTGCTGCAAACTGTCAAAGCTACTGTCTGGAAAGCAAAAGCACACTGCTCTGTAAATCTGACAGATTTGGAGCAGCTTCTTCAGTCTGTAACTTTGCTTCACCGTGAACTGACAGGTGCAGGAAAAACACACACTCGCTCAGTCACACTCAAACGTACACACACTTCATGTGGTCAGCTCTCAGTCGATAAAAGCTCAAAGTTGCTGTCTAGGAACACGTCTACTTGAAACTGCTTCCTGACCTCGATAAAACAAAGACACTGCAGTGTCTTAAACATCCCACACATAACTCAACATCTGTATTTTTGATTTAAAGCAAGCTGTATGATTATCAAATTCCGTGCACACCATCCTGATATCTTGATGATTAAATAATGTCATTACAAATGAGGTTGTTGCACTTGATTGCATCAATACCACCATGCATAACCAGGTTAAACTTTAAAACCCTGAGTCAATATTGATGTTTGTTTGGTCTGTTGGTTGCATATGCAGCAGATTTTTTTTTATTGTGACGACCTTGTCAAGAGCCCTTAAAGGACCATACCAGACATTTTGCATGTTTGAGCCTAATATTCAATTTTCACACATATCAAGTATCAACAAGTTGATTTTAATAGCATACCAGGATGAACTGAAACCAGTAGCGGTCTGGAATGTAGGAAAAAATAATAATAATTCACCGTTCCAGTAGTATGCTTTGGAAAATGATTGTCAGTAACGTTACATGCATGAAAATTTAATATATTAGGCTCAAACATGCAAAATGGCTGGTATGGTCCTTTAACTCTCCACCACATACTTCCACTGCATATCTATATCTCATTGTTCTGGCTTATGTCCTACACCTGATGACAATTTGTACGATTTTTAATATATGAAAATATTCCATATGTTGCAGGCTAAACATAAGTAGTTAAACGCAAATTAGAAGAACTGAAGTATTGATTCTGTAGCTATGAGATGATTCTTCAGGGTAACATTTTTATGGTTACAGGTTATTATTTAATGTTGCACCATTAAAAGCCCTGGATATGCAAGATGAAATTCAATTAGCAATTATACTTTTTAATGAAGCAAAAGACAAAGTCTTAACTCCTCAGAGTACTAAAGTACTGTATGTAAGTATAACCAGCGGAGCTAGCCATGGTGCTGAAAGTCGCTCCATCAGAACAATCAATCTTAAAGGGTTATTCTTCATATGTCTCAAACTGTCTTCATTCCTCAAACTCAAATACTAAATACTAAAGGAGAGAAATGTCTGTGGGAGCCCTTGGCAGCTCTAACAAAAGTTGCATTAGTGATGTGACAGACTTTCAAGGCACTCGTGCAAAGAATCTCTCACCCAAGGAAGCAGCTCTTAGGAGGATCAACTCACGGCTGGGTGGCTGTAGCATTTTTGTAGGCGATTATTACATTTGGCGGTTTTCCCTGAGAACTGACCATGATGGTAGGACACAGGAAAGACAGAAGAGGGGGGAGAAAAACATCTAGATCTGATGACAAGGCGAAACAGTGAAATAGTTTCTAGGATTATCTCTCAACAAAAATCAAAAGTCCTCCAGACTGACTCAGCCCACTGAAGCGACTGGAATAATGAGAAACTTGGTCATGGAAGCCAATTACAGTCAGAAAGGGAGACGGTGAGTTACTTGCTGCTGGTAGCAAAACAGTTTTCTTATGCAATCAAGTGAAATTCCAAACTTTTTAGGATCTGTACAAGTCCAAGTTGACAAGTATTTTTAAATGAAATACTCTTGGACACAGAATAGCAATCAATATAATTCAACAATAAGACTAAAAGTGTAGAAAGAAAATCTGATCTCCAATACTGCTGTATAATCTATACAGAGAAAAGAATGGTGATATAATTCAGAAATATTTGGATATTTTCAAATAAATTATATTTATATTTTTAGTTAGCTGAATATATAAAGAGTCAAAAAATTGTGACAAATGCCTGACAAGTCTCCAGAGCCGAAAGCAATATCTTCGAATCTCCTCATTTTGTCTTCCAAACCCAATAGTTTTCAGACTGCAATGATGTAAAATAGAGAAAAGAACATCCAGAACGTCACAATTAATATGCGGATATAATGCTAAAATGAGTAACTGATTATTTAAAAAAAAAATCTTGCCAACAAAATTTTGAGCCTTTAAGTAATCCATAAACCAACAAATCATTTTAACAACAATACACAATGTTCTGATCAAGCTGGATTCAACACTGTTCTTGAGTCTTCCTTCACATCACAGGGAAGGACTACTAAAGGGAATTCAAGATACCTGATTCTTCATTTTACAAACATTTACAGAAAAGCAGCTTTAAATTACAGAGGTGTATATCATTCAATGGCTCAGATCATTTGGCAAACGTTGAAGGTGAGACTCCTACTCTAACAAAGGATAATTAGAAGTCAATTAGGTGTGCAAACAAATATTGACCCCAGCTGAAAATAATGAGAAGTTAACTGCTGTTCTGGCTATGAGAGAAGCAACGAGGAGCCCGAGGGGAAACCTATGTACTATAACAGAGTGATCATCATTCTGGATGCCAGCCAAGTCCTGTGGAGGAGCAGCCAGGAGAGGATTTCTGCTCCTGAAACCTATTTTTACTGATGCCTCTAAATCTGCTATCACAAAGGGCTCCAAAACTTTATGCTGTGGCAGTGGCAGGTCATGAAATTATAAAGTGAAATCATTCTTTAATGCAACAGGGATTTGTGAAATACTTGTGGACATCATCTTACAGCAGGGCCTTTAAGTAAAGTTATTTAGCCAAAACACCCATAAAGCACCTATAATGGCTTTCAGGAAAGGCTGCTGGCAAGTTGTATTTCTGATAAACTGGCAATCGTCGCCCGTAAAAGGAGCAACATATCAACAGGATTATTCTTTCAAAAGAAGGCAAAAGTACAGACATGACATGAAGGTTACACAATAGGGACAAAAAAAAAAAAAAAANAAAAAAAAAAAAAAACGATAATGCAGAAGCATGCAAAGTTCAGTTTGACGTGAAGCCAACCTCCATTCAAAAACAAGCGGCAATTCAATGTTGACAGTTTTGTCAAAAAGGCACAGCGTGTATTAAATCAGCTAATGCACGCTAAAAATCGATAATGTTGACTAATAAATGCGGCAAAGATCCCTTTAATACTGATTTATTTGAATACATTTTCAACTTTTAGTACTGATTAGCTCTCGCCGCGCAGCTGTGCTTTTTGGCGAGAGACGGCAGGCGAATAACAGGTTAAAAAAAAAAAAAGTTGTAATTTTGTTTAAATAAAACGATTCCTTTGGCATTGCTCGCATCCCGAATTCAAGTGTGGTCATTATAAATCGCAAAACTTCTGAAATCATGCCATACAATCAAATAGGTTTGACCATAAGCAAGGCAACGTTAAATTAGCATTTTTTTTGCATGGAATTTTGCATGGCGTTTTCTCCACGCCAGACAGAACAGAATCTCTTCCTGGCTTTAAAAACCTATCATCGTTAACTTATCTGTACCAAAACATGCGACCACTGTCCTACCAGGTGAAGAAACACCCGCGTCCACTCCGCCAGAAACGGTCTCCAGCTTCTTCGCATCCATAATTTCTGCAGATGGACTTTTTATTTTTTGAAAAATTCCCCGAGTTTGTCTAGTTGTTGCTCGTCCAACTCCCAAGTTTCGCAGTGAGACAGACTGGAACGCTGCTCGAGCACGCTGATCCTCACGGGAGCGAGCATTATTGGATGAATGAAGGTTGAGGTGTGGGAGGTCGTTGAATAGTCAACTAAATAGGTTAAATGCTGCAATCAGAATGTATTTCGTTCTTTAATTCTTATAATGTGACATTATAAATTAAAATAGAAAATAATGAAGTAGATTTACTGAAGTATTATGTTTAAGATTAAATTTGTATATTTTTACTTGAGTATTTCTATGTTGTGAAACTTTTTTTTTAAATTCTAACTTCTTTGTACTTGTCCAATGACAATAAAATTAATCTTGTACTTTTTCATGCATTTCTGTAAAGGCTGGAGTTACCTGTTACTTTGGAAATTAAGAAATATGATTAATTGCTACCCTACGGTATTTAAAAAAAAAAAAAAGCATTTAAAGTATCGATATACAATATCTGTATACAGTCTACATAATTTATGAATCAGAAAACATTAAAATACTGCAAACACTGATTAGAATACAGTTAGAACATTCTGAAAGGGAACTATCAGTAATTTTACTTTGATTTTTATTTTGAATGCATGACCTCATTTATAATGGAGTATTTTTCCAATGTGGAGTTACAATTTTTTAAATATCTTCAGCACTGGTCAGAACTGAACTCCTCATATGATCTTGTTACTTTATTATGTGTAGGGAAACTATTTAGGATGAACTATTTTAACAAATCTTACAAAAAATCTAGTTGCAAGCTCACAGAGTAGCATTTCCATCCACAGGCAGTAAAAACAAAACAAAACAAAAAAAAAAAACACTGTATATTTTTCCTGGTGTGTTTGGGACACCAAGGGGTCTGTATTAAATTTTTAAATACCAAAGTTGGGTTCAAGGACCACCAGGGGGTCTTCAACAGGGCTTTTATATGTTTAATATGCTTCCCTCTCTCCACTTTCCCAACTCACCACAAACAGTTTAGATGGTTACATAAGCCTGCGCCAAGTCAAAACAGCCAACAAATATTCTCTTAGATGGAGATAAATACACACAAACACACACTCTCTCACACACACCTTGTAAAGAAATCATACATTCAACACACACAACTCTCTTTCCCTCTCTGTCTGAGTTAAAGCACAAAAACTGCAGTGGGTTGAATAAAACATCATCTGCACATACTGGAGCTTTTCAGGAATCGATGTGAAAAGCCAAGATGAAAGGATAACTTCAAAATCCAGACAACTGACAGCTTTTTTTTGTTTTTTAAGATATAACATTAACAAAACGCCATGCATGGCTGAAAGAAACAGCAAATTAGGCTTTAACTGTTTTCCAAGAAAAGCTTTTGACAGCTTTCGACAAATTGTGAAACAGGCAGATATTCACCCAGCTGGTTATATGGGAAATTGCTGACACTTCTCCAAAACAGGAACTTAACTCAAACTATTTGGATTAGCAAGCAGCTACCGTAAGATGCAGTGTAATGAATAATTTTCAGACATTTCCACTCATCCCAAACGGCTGGAATTACCAAACAGACAAGACGAATGCATTGTGTACAGACAACCTTCAATTTTTGAGATAAATATGACAGAATGACTGAAATCGTCACCGTGAACAATAACTAATGTTGGTTTTGAGGCGGCTATAAATAATATAGCACCTGGACAGAAAGATGAAGCCAAAACGTGTTCAGACGGACTGGCACAGGTAGATGGATGGTGATACCAGGGCATTAATGAGAGCACAGGTCCACCGACACATGGGACAAGAGCTCTGCAGATGGCTTGATATCATCATTATATGGCAGGCTCTCTCTCTCTGTGTGTGTGTGTGTGTGTGTGTGTGTGTGTGTGTGTGTGTGAAAAAGCTGGAAAATAGCACTAGAAAGGATTATTTTCCTAATCATCAAAAGAAAAGAGGAGGGAAGAAGCAAATAAACACATTATTCAACTGCCATGTAATTGAAGTCCAGGATGTCTGAATACAGCAAAGGAACGATTACTTAAAATATCTCAAAATCTCTGGCGGGTTGGAACAATCACATGTGCACGCGCACACACACACACACACACACACACACACACACACACACACACTGTTGAGTGTGATTCTGATCTAATAATGATATCAAACCACCAGCAGAGCCCCCCTTCCTCCTCATACTGGCCTCCTGAGATCACTAAATGAGCATCTATTTCTGTCCTACTGAGTCCAAAGTTTAATCATGATATATTTTGATTTGCTGCGTTTAATGAAGAGACTGTGGTAGTAGAATCCCATCACTGCTATTCATTTATAGATCCGAATGTAATATCTTCATCAAAATATTCCTGTGGCTGAAAGATTTACTGCAAATATATGCCGGGTTGAATTTCTGACATTCCATGGAAAATGAGAAAAGCATTATAATGTGGAGATGAACGCTGATGTGCAGTTTTCGGTGATGTGACAGGCTGAGATGTGGATTTGCAATCTCCAGCTTTTCTCAATTTGTGCCATATTGAAGATGGCACTAGGTTACAGCCAATTCTTCTGCTAAGAAATCCTTAATCGGGTTGAAATAAGCTAGAAAAGTACGTTATTAATCTTATTAAAACCTGAAAGGTACATCAGCCCTATATCATTGTCTTTGAGAAGTCACAAGATTGTCAGATTTTGAGCTTGAAGTGGACTTGAAGAAGACAAGGCAGTATGGATTAATGTCCAAAGAGAGAGATGACATTTAAAAATCCATAACAAATTGAAGCCCTAGAAGGCTTTTATCACAGGGAAAATGTGTTCTGTCATTCAGACTATAGCTGAAGTGAGAGTTCATCAAATGCTGAGTTGACTGCGGTGCTAAATGGAACCTCATGTCCAGTATCATGTCTAGCTCGTTTGAAGCATCCGTCTTCCTCTGTAACCTACAAATACGCATTTAACATCACTTTTCTCATTTTGTTCATAGCTTCCAGTTTCAGTTTGCTATTTTACCCTCGACTGGAAAATTGCTCTATTTTTGGTATAAAGTATCCAGAATGTCTTGTTAGCATTATTGTTGGTGCTTATTAAAAGTGTAAGAAATTTGCAGTCACAGTTGGGGTTCAGGAAAAATAATGAGTAAGCCATTTTTTGGGAAATATAATTTGCAAAAGTAATGATTTTTTCCTCAGGCGAGGATCTATTAATAATACTGAACATCCAAATCTCAAGTTAAGTCTCAAGTCAAACAAGGCAAGTCACAAGTCAATTCACAAATCAATACTGCTAAGTCCAAGTCAAGTCACAAATCCAGATGTAATGCCAGAGTCATTTCCTGCTCTCTAGCTGTTAAATGTCCTGCAAAACTGGGAGTTGTAAGAGAGGTTCTCACTGATGATTAATAGTCCTCATCAAAACTGTGCTAGTAGTATCACTTTGTGAGATCATCACGTCCATAAATGGTCCATTTCTCATCAAAATAACAGAAAAATGTCAATGAAGAACAAATTAGCAGCAACATTGCCAATTTGTGTTTTAAGGTGGAGTTTTCCTTTAACCGGGAGCATAGTGAGCTGTATAAATTTGAATCTTTGGTTTGGGGAAGGGATTAAGTCTTTAGGAGTCAAAAGGCCCATGTGTAAGTGAAGTCACAAGTCACTGGTGTCAAAGTCGAGTCAAGTTTCAAGTCAGCATATTTATGACTTGAGTCCAAGTCCCAGCCAGCTATTTAACAAGAACCGTTGCCAGTTATAGCTTAACAAGTTCTTGTTTGTCTTTAAGAAAGACGCTTATGCATGAATTTTAGTTCATCTGTAAATGTTAAAATGCAAACATTTGCAGAAGCCTTGATCTGATCTCAGACTGCTTGCATATGCATGCGCCCTTGCTTCTTTTGCAAATATCAAGTATAAAAAAGTCAAAAAAAAAAAAAACAAAAAACATAAATTCACAGTTTATCTCCAAATACAGCTGCTTGACAGTCAAAGCGAGCATCACAAGCCCCATATGTTAATTAACACTTTAATCTATATTTGTGGCCTTTGAGGTTTTTGGGTGATTAGCACACTGCAGGTAAAACATTTTTGGTTCCCCTGGACAGTTAAAGGCAGCTAATTACAATCAGCACAGATGGCTTAACTTTCTAGAAATGATCAATCTTCATTCCAGCGGCAAGTTTCCACAACAAGAGCCAGATGCTTCCTCCAGGCGCTATGAGCAGCAACTGGAAAATGTAAACAACACGTCACTCGCCTGATTCTCATCTTGTCAGGGCCTCCCGGTAAGGGATTGTGCTTAGATATGCTCCGCAGAGCCTTCTACGTGGAAACTAGGAGGAAGAGCATAAGAAATGTCATGGAAACATTTTGAGGTTTCAAGAACGCTTTGGGTTCTTACAACTTTTATTCTGAGAATCCCAATGAGATCCTAAGATGTCTGAATAAGACCTGAAGAAAGAAAAAAAAATCCACCTTAATGACTTAATTTGCTTTATCCTAATTGATTATCGATTTTCGCCCAAGGTGTCCCTCTCAAAGCAGATCCTATCAGTTTATTTACCTTGATGAGCTTTTCACAAACCTCCTCCCATTGTCATTCTATCCTGGTTGACTCAGATGAACTTTATAACAGATGGAAGCGCTAAAGAACCATGGCGATTATTTTCAGATCGCTCTTTCACGCCTGGGGGAACAGTGAAGACTGCCACTAATCAAGGCCTAACCGCTCCCTGCATAATTTAGAAAGTCTTATTAGAATTTGTCATATCCGAGATGGGTTGGCAATACATCTTTGGCTGAGTGAAATATGTGTTTTATTAATACGCCATTAATGAAAAATTGAAGCTATTGCAGCAGTGCTGTGTCTCTGGTCTATTGTGACTGGAATGATCTGGAGGCCAATTATTGATTTTAAAAGTAAAATTGAAGGAATTTTTTTTGAGCATGAGGTTCAGTAAAGTCTGTGGCAAATTGCACGGAAAACAATTATGACATCAGCTTCACAGGTTAAAAGTCACTTACTAAGATAATTAGTACAAGGTTATAATGTGATGTGCTGGAATTTACAGCTTTACATCAACTTTCTTCAACTACCTAAATCCCTTCAAACGAGAATGTTTGAATGTCTGCAAGAAAACAGAACTTTTCCTACATTTCGCACCAAGGAAACAGGAAGTATAAATCCTGGTTCTATTTGTTTGTAGTTCCTATTGTAGTTCAGGTTCAGGTTCTGCTGGGCGGAGTTTTAATACCAAACATTGTTGATTGGTCAGATGCCATTTTTAAATACTCATGTTCAGCTTTAACGTCCAGAAACAAACAGATCTCATGACATTTATCAGAACTCAGAATTACTTATTTAACGGCACAAAGTTCTTGACACAAGCAAGTCAGATAAATGGTGTTTACCAAAAAAAATGATACTACTAAGATCTTAAGAAACCAAACCATGTCTGTTGGATTCTCTGTGATATCAAGCTGTGAGCGGGACGATGGTTTGGCTGTCAGCCGTGGAGATGAAGAATAGAGGGAGGTAGGAAAGGGTGAAGATGCAGTCCTCTCATTATCCTCTCTTCTCATGACAGATTTGCCCTGTGAGTCAGTTGTCAATCACAGCCTGGGCATCAAGTCAGCTGGAGCCCAGAACGCATGGTGCACTCATCAAATCTGCCAGCAGGTAGGGAGAAAATGCCTATGGAGCCTGAAGCTGCAGCCACGCCGCCAATTAAAGTGCTGCTTCACCAGGGAGAAAGAAACCCGAGGCCACCTGAAGGTCAGGGAAAAACCCAATTACCAGCTTGTCATATCTACTGTCAGCAACAGTAGTTCTCTGGGAACAAAAGAGCTCTGACTCACCTTTGCACTAAGACCCATGAGATGTTACTGTGAGGGAGGGGTTGTTAGAATAAAAACTTTAAGGCAAATGTAACTTTTGTTTTATTACGTTTGAACAGAAAACAAAAAAAGCCCCTAAAAGTTATTCACAGGGCCACAACCATGCAGTTTGTACAAAGCTCCAAATGGATTAAGTGGGCTGGGATAAAAAGTTATAAAAATAGACCATTTGCAAAAACATATCTACACAGACAGTTGAGTGGCATTCTCAAAAATGTGGCTAATTTGTCCAATAATTACTATCAAACAACTCTTTTCCGAGAAAAATGTACAATCAAAAAAAGATGTTTCACAGTTGAGGAGGGAGCATATAACTATGCAATCTTTGGGAGGGAAACTCTTGCTACACAGTAGTTTCATGTTTCCATAAACCAGTTTTTATGCCGGCTGCACTCTCTGCGCTGATTAAAGGCAGGAGTTGCCCGTTGTCTTTGATTGCGCCATTTTGAGTGACGAGGTTGAGGCCGTACGATTTGGTTTGGCTTTCTAGTTCAGAACTGGCGGGCTGCTTCACCGTGCCAGTGTCTTTGCTCGTGCTGGATCCAGTAGACGCCGCCGNCTGGCGGGCTGCTTCACCGTGCCAGTGTCTTTGCTCGTGCTGGATCCAGTAGACGCCGCCGCCCGCTCAGTCTCTACGCTCAGCACACCGCTGCTCGCCGCCCCATTGCCCAGCATGCTGCCGCCTCCCTTATCTGCGTAGCGGGAGTGTCGAGGTAAACTGGCGCTGTCGCTGCTGTCCTGCTGCAGCTGACTCTGATGCCGCTGCCTGTACGCCATGTAAGCCGCCCGCCGACTACTGCGTGCCGCGACATTGTGGTGATGGTGGTGCCGCCTGTGGGGGGCACTCTGCACGCTGCCCTCTACACTGGTGGGCACGTCGTAGGCGTATTCCCGTAAAACAGTCAGCCGGCTCACTCGGTGGGCCCGCGCTCTGTTTTTGTGATGCCTGCCCGTGTGTCCGTTAGAGACAGAAGAAGAAGAAGGATTGTTGATGATGTTCACCGGCTGGAACTGCACCTCCACCGGTGCTACATGCATCTTCACTTCATTGTCTAGTGAATGTTCAGTCAGGCTATTGTCGAGAACGCTTGCACTGTTGGAGGGCAATGGCGCCAAGATGGATTTGCACTGGGCTGCCTCTGCATGCAGATTGGTCAGCTTGCTGCCCTGGGCGGAGTTACGCACGCTTGGTGTACTTTTATTTGTGTAGGAAGACTCTGCGCTGCTGTGGCCGTACTTTGCCGACTCCCCATCTGCCCTGTTTGCAGATCCTGCTGTGGGCGTCGTAGCCACTCCTGGCTGCGGCAGAAGCACATCCTCCTGTGCAGAGTAGGCTCGTCTCCCAGAGCAACAAGCCTGGGACCAATAGCGCTTCATATCCTGCCTGTTGACACAGTGATGCGCCACCATGAACGCCCCAAGTGCCAGGGCGGTCACTCCAAAGAGGCAGGTGAAAGCTAAGTCATACGGGTGGTCCTGCGATACGGCCATGGCTCCAAAGACCCAAAGTGCCGCATAGAGCCCCAACGCTCCTGCTGCACCCATCAGCTGGGCAGCGAAGGTGTGCTCGTTCTCCAAGGCCAACAGGGGCATGGTGTGGGGAGCGGACACAATGGAGGACGCCACCTCGTGAGACTGCAGCTGGAGTGTGAGGGGAAAGCGCTGGCTGCTGGGACCTTCCGGCCCCGCCTCGCTGCTGGCTGACGCGAGATGCTGCTGGTCTTCGCTGGGCTCCTTCAGCTCATAACGGCGTTCAGGGTGACAACGCAGCTGGAGCAGGATGCTGAGAAAGTACATGCAGTCCACAAAGATGATGAATCCCACGGGGCCGTAGAAAGCCCCGATGCTCGGCTCCCATGCCATCCAGCAACTAGAGGAGGGGGGAGACGCAGACAAGACCAATTAAAGTAAATCCTATCGATTAGAAAAAGTAACATGTCACAAAAAACAAAAACCTCCATCTTATTACTGTATTATTGAACTTCACCTCTCTGTGCTACGTGACTGAATCTCTGATATTAAACACTCGCGCTCATTAAAAAGCAACGTCTCAACTCCTCCTCTTCCTGTATCACTTCATCGTTATTTACTTCCCAAAGTTAAAAATAGAAAAAAACTTTGGAGAATCTGCCCAATTACATTTAAAAATGCAGTCTGGGTTTTTCTTGCTAGCAGGAATGTAATTAAACTCCAAAGACTTCAGACAGATACAGGTCCAGATTTCTTAATTAGAGCGCCACGCTGCTCGCTCTAAACAGCTGCCACTGCAGAAACAGGGTGGAGCTGTAAACCGGCAGCAGTTGGTTGTTGCTTGGATGCACAAACCATTAATAGACCTCCACAACCAGAACTTCAGTGAACTTTTCCTGCCCTGTCAAAAAAAATGTCTGTTATTTACTAAAGCAACACACAAATACACCTAGTGTGGCCAGATGATAACAAAGACTGTTTTTTCCTGAGGAAATAATGTCAACCATTTAGTGGGTCTGCAGGCTTATCTTTAATAAGCACTACTGCACAGATATAATGAGGCAGCATTTCCATGAACACACACTGAGGTATAGGACCTTTAATTGCTTTATTCAACCGTGTTAGCTGAGTGGGGAGTACTTACTATGGTGCATTGGTCCGACTGCCGTAGTTTTTGATGTTCGCTGCTGCAGTGATGCCACAGACAATAATTGGTATCCCTCCTCCGATTAAGTAGAATCTTTTGGAGGAATAAATGAACATAAAGATAGTTAGTCTTTATGTCTGTTGGATTTGAAAACAGACATGGCCGAAGCAATTTCTGGTGCAGATCCAGGAATTTAAAAAATGTTTTGTCAATTGTTTCAAAAGTAACGCAACGGTCAATCGATCAGTCTGTCGTAAAACGATCAAAATGTGTAATTTGATCTGGATCCAGATCAAATTACAGCCATCTGACTCTGGCAGATTAAAATGTACGATTGGATATGGGGCACATTCTTGGAATTGCTGTGGGAATGGAAACATGCAACAACCATTAATGTGTATCTGAAATTATGCTGATTCTGTAGCATATAAATGCTTCTGATGTATCTTTAATGGATACAAAGATAGATCCAGAAAATATTTTTTATGATAATCACAAACACATACGACCCAAATCTACCATTCAAAAATGTCTTCCTATTTGTCCAGAACAGTCACTTAACATAAATACACTGGGAAATAGTGCATAATAGCTGCAATATACAACATATTCACAAATTGACAAAATGAAGAATTTCTTGTCAGAATGCCTTGATTTGATTTTTGATGGCGTGCTTATGTGGAATGATCCGGTTGTGCTGCAAAGGAAACAAGACATCCTGTAGATTCATCCTATTCACCCCAAATTAGACTTTGGTGTCGGATTTGTGAACATCTCCACTTACAGGAGGGACAAATACAAATAGCAGCATGTTAGACCTGCTCAAAGTAAGATGGACTGAGCGGCTAAGTTCAGCCTGACATCAATGTCATGAGAGCTGCTGTGTCCTACCTGAGCATAGGTCGTGGTGGAGGCGGCAGCTCATCCAGCTCTTCGTAGCGTTTGGCTTTGCGCGTCACCTGTTTGTAGATGTTGCGCGCCGTCACACCCACCCACAAAGCTGTAGCCAGAGTGGAATAGTGCAGTAGGATGCCCACCTGAAAGGGAGTGTGCCACTTTTTAGTTGCTTAAAAATCACATTTATAAAACAACAAAACAACCTTTGCCAGAACTTTTCACTCAGTTGCTGCGTACAGAAGAAAATGAATAAGTGATGTGTGGAGGGGTAGAAGTGCCTGCAGCTGTGGAAAACATCTACGGTATCTTTCTTCGTGTTTTTCCATTTTGCTTTCGCGAGCTTTCGAAGCAGGGTGAACAGAGCCAAAGGCAACGTTTTCACAATTCTTAAAGCATCCAAGAAGCACTTGTTCATTTTTTGACAGCTGACCGTTTGAGAAAGTTTGAGAAAAAACATTCACAGAAGGGGGGGGTTGAAGGCTTGTGCGTGTGTGTGTGCGCACAGAGAAGTTGTATACTCACAGCTTGGCAGACACTCGCATAGCGTGTCTGATTAATACCGCCAACAAAGACGCTGCACGTGAGGAGGATGTGGAGGCAGAGGTTCACCAACATGTGCCAGCACTTGCGGCTCACGCGGACAGACCTGAAGTCACAGAGAGCCACAGAATATAACACAACAAGGGTGACATTTCTGTTGCACGAAAACATCCTTGTGATAAACCAGACAGTTTTTGATGAAGTTGAGCTGGGTAGTTAAAAGTTTTGATTTCAAACAGTTAGGGATGATTATTGTTGATTTCAGTAGATACTAGTGGACAGTCTGACAAATTAAGAGGGAATCAGGACAAAATACTGTATCAAGAATATAAAAAGAAAAGCACAGAGTGTTACCTGTGGTGGTAGATGTAGCTGATAATAATAGTGAGCAGGCAGAGGAGGAGTATGATAGCGGTGGCGTAGATGACTGGGTGTAGGGGCTGGATGCTGGGAGAAAAATACTCCACGCCGCTAAGATCCTGCAAGAGAGATGACATCATAAATCCTCAGTTTATGTGATATCATTATGTCACATTACTGCAAGTCACAAGGCCAGGAGTTACAGTTTACTGCTGCCTGAGATGATTAAAAAACAAGAAAAAAAGTTTTACAGATACAAAGCAATACAATTCAGTGGACATGAGGGAGCAGGAAGGTTAGCATCAGAGACCAGATTAAATGCAAAACTGACACTGTCTGGCATATCGATTAATTCAAGATTTATTGAATAACATTTGGATATTTGTCCAGTCTGAAGCATCACAGCATGACTCATTCACCATTTTCAACATCATCACGCCATAGCCCATCCTAACTACTGAAAACCCTACCATTAGAAGGCCATAGATTCCAAGCGAGTCACAGGATATGGTGGTGAAGTTGTCATGGTGGGCCAGCACACGGCACCCGTTGGTCTGCCACCCTCCCTGGCCTTCCACCAGGCTGAAGTTCCAACAGGCAGACACGGCATCTGAGCCACGAGCAAACCGCCGTAGAGTGATGTTGACAGGGCTCCGCAGGCCACGCAGGGGCACGCCGTCTGTTCAGCCACACAGACAGCCATATCAATACACAGGAACTTGTGGTAATAAACACGCCCAAGTTAAGATGAATGGATATTTCGTTCTTGTCATGCTTCAGATTAAATTTAGAACTCACCTATTTTGGCCATGATGACAGGAGTGGCCACGCTCCTCCTCTTCCCACCATCAGCCAGTTGGGACGAGTTGCCAGTCGAAGGGAAGAATTTGCCATTCCGGAAGGCCAGCAGGTGGAGCTTGTAGACCGAGTCCTCAGCCTGTCCAAGGAGGACAGACTGGGAAAAGAGGGACTGAGGAAGCTGCAGGGATGCCTCTATTATGGTGCTCTACAGGGATACATGTACAGTAAAGTTAAATTCCTACTTCTGAATACATGAATGGTGTAGTGCACAATCCATTTTTTTTTAAAAAAAAAAAGGAAAGACATACTGTTCAGATCATCTTAAATGTTAAAATATAGACTTTTTAACTCAATTAACAAATGTGTGCATCCAATCACTGGTGGGCACTGACCTTATGAAGGATGCTGGAGAAAGTGCTGGTGGTGTTACATTTAAATGTTAGCTGGCGGTCCTGGCCCGGCGTGCGCTCAGGGCTGGGCCTCTGAAACAACATGCAGGTCATGCCGTTCCAGTCGCTGGCCCTGACAGCATGGGCCTCCAGCGCTATGTTGGGAGAAGTCTGTGAGGACAGAAGGTGACATTTGTGTTCAAACTTTACAAAAAAAAAAAAANAAAAAAAAAAAAAAGTAAACTATGTGGATGTAGCACGTTTTAAAGGGACTAACCAGAGAGAAGGCCTGTGCTGAGGACAGACGGTATACAGCAATCTTCTGCAGGCAGGCAATGATGCGGGAGCAAGCCATGGCCTCACGCTGAGCCATCCATAGCACCCTCTCATCTGCCAGCATAAGGTTACTGCTCATGCTCACCATTACCTCACCCAGCTGGGAGATAAGAGAGGGGTTGATGCACACGTACACACACACAGATGTAGCAATGCTTGATATAACTGAGAAATTCAATGGCAAAGCATTAGAATTATCACTTATATCAACAACAATCATTTAAGTTTTAGCTACAGCCCAATATCCCAATTTTATTTTAGTATTTATCCTTGTACTAGGTAACATGCCAAATGCAAGCATCATATTCTACTGTGAATATACAGTAGGATTATAAAAAAAAAAACAAAAAAAAATTAGACCTATTCAATTTCAGACTTTTTAATGGATTACAAACATCACCAAATGAAGGCAGGTACTACTTACATCTTTGAACCGCTCAACAAACTTGCCAAACTTCTCAATCATCTCGGCCACAAAGATAATGTCCATCTTGTCTGAGAAGTTGGCAGCATCAACTGTGTAGACCAACAGCTGTCGGGCCCGGGGTACCACATTGCTTTCGTTCAGAGGCATCTAGCAGAAGACACAGAGAGAGAGAAATTTTAAACTGAGGCTTTAAAGGGTCTGATAAGCTCCTATGGACATTAAAGAAGAAAGGACAGACTATGAATGAGGCAGAAAAGGAGGGAAAATATCAGTTTCCTTCACTAAAAGTGGTCTAGTGTAAACATAATAGCATTGTTCCACCTATTGAGTTTAAGGACATGTGCTACTGATACGTGAAATAGAGATTTAAACCTTGTCTTATTGATTTTGTGCAAATGAGGTCATAATATAGTGAATTAAGGCCATTCTGCAGATCCAATCACAGACCTGGTTAATGACATAGAGAAATCTCGTGACATCTTTCTGGTACTGGCAGCGGGAATAGTCCTCCTCTGCCCACAGCCCGTCACGATCACAGTAGCGCCACGCCCGCAGCTCCTCACTGGACGACAGTCTGTTACATGGGAGGTAGGCTCTGATCCCTGCCAGGGTGCGAGGCCACCTAGAGGACAAAATATAAATGACATGTGTGGGGTTCTTTATTTTCCCGAAATACTGAAAAATCTCACAAGCTATTTGTTCATGGAGGCTCTTGGTTTATTTATTTTTTCTCAGTTTGCTAATAATGTGGCAAAATGACAATGTTATATATGATTAGTTGATGATTAGTGGTTAGTGTGGTAATGTGGATAAAATCAGCTGCTAAAACCATGTAATAACGTAATGATTATGATGAAAAGCACTGTAATTCTTATGTTTAACCACAAGGTGGTGCCACAGTACCTGTGTAACAACACAGCAGCACCATCACAGCACAACTATATTCCTTTATAAACACAATTTTAATAGTAGCTACAAATTGTTATGAAATCATTATGAAATTTATTCACTTTGTCACCACAAATGACAAAGTCAAATTTTTAAAACATACCAAATAAAGACCTATGGATGATCACACAAATCATTGGGTGAAATAGTTTAAAGTGTGTAGAGTAAAACAGGATAATCGAGATGATTCATGTCAGGAGCAGATGTCAGAACTGTTGATACAAACACAAATCCTGTAAATGTTATTCATCTGATTCAAGTAAACAGCTGTTTATAGGAGATGCCAACTTGATGATATCAATAACATATGTCTTAACATTAAATGCAGGTTTCTACATTGGTGCTTTGGAAAATATCTGCATTACATTCTTAAGGCAAGTGGCATTAAGTAAGCAGATGTGTGTGAGTGAAGTACAGACGTGTTTCATGTAATTATACATATGAACAAACCTGAACTCTCCCTTATTGTTGGAGACACGTTCGGGTGCGCAGTATTTAGCGGAACTCTCCAACACCACGATGTGGACAGTCCTAGTGGTATTTCCTCTGCTTGTCCTGATGCGACACTCCCAGTTTCCAGTAAATCCAGGCTGGATGTTGGAGATGGTCAATGCGCTGATAGAAAACATGGAAGACAACAGTCACTCGGAATCAGAGAAACACTCCATTCTTGATATAGCTGTATTTGATTGTGAACACAGAGTTAAAACTCAGAAGATGTTAGTGTTTAGGAACAACAATGTGCATCCTTTCCATATACGTTTCCCTATGTAACGCTAACAATCACACAAAACACAAACCTCAGGTTAGCACAAACTTAAACATGCACCACCATACCTAGCAATTAAAGAGCAATTCTGCACCATGCGCTTCTCGATGAAGATGCCCTGGGTGGCATCAGGCTTAACAATGCGGCCGTTTTGGTACCACAGCACCTGCATGTCTTCAGCCACGAAGGAGGCCTGACACTGGAAAGGCAGGCTGTCCCCCTGAAAAACCACCTGACGCTGGGATGGAGTCAGCTGGAAAGAGGGCAGCTCCAGAGGTGCATCTGAGACAAACAGAATGCAGAAAAGAGCTACATCCCATAATTTCTCACTATACAACATACTTTTTTGGACACAAGGGGAAACTATGACAGCTATGATTTTTCCTTCATGTCAGACTGTTGACCTGCTTGCTTTCATAATCCCTGACTGTGATGAGTGCCAAACTGATAAGACGTGAGCGAGCACAAACAAAGGTAGTGCTGGCCTCTGCAGCCCTTCTGTTATCTCCTGTGTCATTGCACAAGCCCCTGTTTCCCAAACACCAGGCTCACTGATACCAAAATGAAAAGAAATTAAAGAGACGCTTTGTCATTTTGACAAAAGTCACTGCTCAACACATCTTATTTCCATTTTTACACATTTATGACCCTGGAAAAAAAAAAAAAAAAAAA